>OY992892.1:21649947-21899947 GCA_963921405.1 Cepaea hortensis | reverse complement strand
ATGCTATAAACCGTTACACGCGACACTTAAACTCGCACAGCTGCTTTAAGCCGAGCGGTTACTGGGAGAAAATCAATCTTCTTCCCTACACGTTCATCAGCCATCGTTATTTTGCGTAACATAACCAGAATTTACAAATACGTTTAGTCTGGCTTGAATATGTACACTTGCTTTGATTGTAAGTAGCCTTTATTGCTGCACGCGTGTATGTGCGGACTTGCTTTCTTAACCCACACAGGACTGATGTGTTGACCGCTACTGATACTGAGGATGTGATCCAAGCACTTATGGACTGAGTGGTTCTAACTAAGCACGTAACCACTTAACTAACTAACTAAATAACCAACCAACCAACCAACCAACCAACCAACCAACCAACCAACAGACCAACCAACCAACCAACCAACCAACCAACTAACTAACTAACTAACTAACTAATAAACTAACTAACTTGATTTCTTAATACCACGCATTTGTTTGCACCGATATGATTTTGTAACACAATAATTTACAGTAGAAATGTGATTGTATTGCTTCTGTTAGGCTTGGGTATAAATTGTCACACACATAACGGACACACAATTGTCACACACATAACTGACACACAATTGTCACACACATAACGGACACACAATTGTCACACACATAACGGACACACAATTGCACACACACATAACGGACACACAATTGTCACACAGATAACGGACACACAATTGTCACACAGATAACTGACACACAATTGTCACACACATAACGGACACACAACTGTCACACACATAACGGACACACATAATGGACACACAATTGTCACACACATAACGGACACACAATTGTCACACACATTTAACTGACACACAATTGTCACACACTTGACGGACACACAATTGTCACACACATAACGGACACACAATTGTCACACACACATTTAACGGACACACAATTGTCACACACATAACAGACACACAATTGTCACACACATAACGGACACACAATTGTCACACACATTTAACGGACACACAATTGTCACACACATAACAGACACACAATTGTCACACACACATTTAACGGACACACAATTGTCACACACATAACAGACACACAATTGTCACACACATTTAACGGACACACAATTGTCACACACATAACAGACACACAATTGTCACACACATAACGGACACACAATTGTCACACACATAACAGACACACAATTGTCACACACATAACGGGCACACAATTGTCACACACATAACAGACACACAATTGTCACACACATAACGGACACACAATTGTCATACACATTTAACGGGTACACAATTGTCACACACATAACGGACACAAAATTGTCACACACATAACGGACACATAATTGTCACACACATAACGGACACACAATTGTCACACACATAACAGACACACAATTGTCACACACATAACGGACAAACAATTGTCACACACATAACGGACACACAATTGTCACACACATAACGGACACACAATTGTCACACACATTTAACGGGCACACAATCGGCACACACATAACGGACACAAAATTGTCACACACATAACGGACACATAATTGTCACACACATAACGGACACATAATTGTCACACACATAACGGACACACAATTGTCACACACATTTAACGGACACACAATTATAACACACTTGACGGACACACAATTGTCACACACATAATGGACACACAATTGTCACACACATAACAGACACACAATTGTCACACACATAACAGACAAACAATTGTCACACACATAACGGACAAACAATTGTCACACACATAACGGACACACAATTGTCACACACATAACGGACACACAATTGTCACACACATTTAACGGGCACACAATTGTCACACACATAACGGACACACAATTGTCACACACATTTAACGGGCACACAATTGTCACACACACTTAACGGACACACAATTGTCATACACATTTAACGGGCACACAATTGTCACACACATAACGGACACACAGTTGTCACACACATTTAACTGACACACAATTGTCACACACTTGACGGACACACAATTGTCACACACATAACGGATACACAATTGTCACACACACACATTTAACGGACACACAATTGTCACACACATAACAGACACACAATTGTTACACACATAACGGACACACAATTGTCACACACATTTAACGGACACACAATTGTCACACACATAACAGACACACAATTGTCACACACACATTTAACGGACACACAATTGTCACACACATAACAGACACACAATTGTCACACACATTTAACGGACACACAATTGTCACACACATTTAACGGACACACAATTGTCACACACATAACAGACACACAATTGTCACACACATAACGGACACACAATTGTCACACACATAACAGACACACAATTGTCACACACATTTAACGGGCACACAATTGTCACACACATAACAGACACACAATTGTCACACACATAACGGACACACAATTGTCATACACATTTAACGGGTACACAATTGTCACACACATAACGGACACAAAATTGTCACACACATAACGGACACATAATTGTCACACACATAACGGACACACAATTATAACACACTTGACGGACACACAATTGCGACACACATAACGGACACACAATTGTCACACACATAACGGACACACAATTGTCACACACATAACGGACACACAATTGTCACACACATTTAACGGGCACACAATCGGCACACACATTTAACGGGTACACAATTGTCACACACATAACGGACACAAAATTGTCACACACATAACGGACACATAATTGTCACACACATAACGGACACACAATTATAACACACTTGACGGACACACAATTGTCACACACATAACGGACACACAATTGTCACACACATAACGGACACATAATTGTCACACACATAACGAACACATAATTGTCACACACATAACAGACACACAATTGTCACACACATAACGGACACACAATTGTCACACACATAACGGACACACAATTGTCACACACATAACGGACACACAATTGTCACACACATTTAACGGGCACACAATCGGCACACACATAACGGACACAAAATTGTCACACACATAACGGACACATAATTGTCACACACATAACGGACACACAATTGTCACACACATAACGGACACACAATTGTCACACACATAACGGACACACAATTGTCACACACATTTAACGGACACACAATTGTCACACACATAATGGACACACAATTGTCACACACATAACAGACACACAATTGTCACACACATAACAGACAAACAATTGTCACACACATAACGGACAAACAATTGTCACACACATAACGGAAACACAATTGTCACACACATAACGGACACACAATTGTCACACACATTTAACGGGCACACAATTGTCACACACATAACGGACACACAATTGTCACACACATTTAACGGGCACACAATTGTCACACACACTTAACGGACACACAATTGTCATACACATTTAACGGGCACACAATTGTCACACACATAACGGACACACAGTTGTCACACACATTTAACTGACACACAATTGTCACACACTTGACGGACACACAATTGTCACACACATAACGGACACACAATTGTCACACACACACATTTAACGGACACACAATTGTCACACACATAACAGACACACAATTGTTACACACATAACGGACACACAATTGTCACACACATTTAACGGACACACAATTGTCACACACATAACAGACACACAATTGTCACACACACATTTAACGGACACACAATTGTCACACACATAACAGACACACAATTGTCACACACATAACAGACACACAATTGTCACACACATTTAACGGACACACAATTGTCACACACATTTAACGGACACACAATTGTCACACACATAACAGACACACAATTGTCACACACATAACGGACACACAATTGTCACACACATAACAGACACACAATTGTCACACACATTTAACGGGCACACAATTGTCACACACATAACAGACACACAATTGTCACACACATAACGGACACACAATTGTCATACACATTTAACGGGTACACAATTGTCACACACATAACGGACACAAAATTGTCACACACATAACGGACACATAATTGTCACACACATAACGGACACACAATTATAACACACTTGACGGACACACAATTGCGACACACATAACGGACACACAATTGTCACACACATTTAACGGACACACAATTGTCACACACATAACAGATACACAATTGTCACACACACATTTAACGGACACACAATTGTCATACACATAACAGACACACAATTGTCACACACATTTAACGGACACATAATTGTCACACACATAACGGACACACAATTATAACACACTTGACGGACACACAATTGTCACACACATAACGGACACACAATTGTCACACACATAACGGACACACAATTGTCACACACACATTTAACGGACACACAATTGTCACACACATAACGGACACAATTGTCACACACATTTAACGGACACACAATTATAACACACTTGACGGACACACAATTGTCACACACATAACGGACACACAATTGTCACACACATAACAGACACACAATTGTCACACACATAACGGACACACAATTGTCACACACATAACGGACACACAATTGTCACACACATAATGGACACACAATTGTCACACACATAACGGACACACAATTGTCACACACATTTAACGGGCACACAATTGGCACACACATAACGGACACAAAATTGTCACACACATAACGGACACATAATTGTCACACACATAACGGACACACAATTGTCACATACATAACGGACACACAATTGTCACACACATTTAACGGGCACACAATTATAACACACTTGACGGACACACAATTGTCACACACATAACGGACACACAATTGTCACACACATAACGGACACACAATTGTCACACACATAACAGACACACAATTGTCACACACATTTAACGGACACACAATTGTCACACACATAACAGACACACAATTGTCACACACATAACGGACACACAATTGTCACACACATAACAGACACACAATTGTCACACACATTTAACGGGCACACAATTGTCACACACATAACAGACACACAATTGTCACACACATAACGGACACACAATTGTCATACACATTTAACGGGTACACAATTGTCACACACATAACGGACACAAAATTGTCACACACATAACGGACACATAATTGTCACACACATAACGGACACACAATTGTCACACACATAACAGGCACACAATTGTCACACACATAACGGACACACAATTGTCACACACATAACGGACACACAATTGTCACACACATAACGGACACACAATTGTCACACACATTTAACGGGCACACAATCGGCACACATATAACGGACACAAAATTGTCACACACATAACGGACACATAATTATCACACACATAACGGACACACAATTGTCACACACATAACGGACACACAATTGTCACACACATTTAACGGACACACAATTATAACACACTTGACGGACACACAATTGTCACACACATAATGGACACACGATTGTCACACACATAACAGACACACAATTGTCACACACATTTAACGGGCACACAATTGTCACACACATAACGGACACACAATTGTCACACACATTTAACGGGCACACAATTGTCACACACACTTAACGGACACACAATTGTCATACACATTTAACGGGCACACAATTGTCACACACATAACGGACACACAGTTGTCACACACATTTAACTGACACACAATTGTCACACACTTGACGGACACACAATTGTCACACACATAACGGACACACAATTGTCACACACACACATTTAACGGACACACAATTGTCACACACATAACAGACACACAATTGTTACACACATAACGGACACACAATTGTCACACACATTTAACGGACACACAATTGTCACACACATAACAGACACACAATTGTCACACACACATTTAACGGACACACAATTGTCACACACATAACAGACACACAATTGTTACACACATTTAACGGACACACAATTGTCACACACATTTAACGGACACACAATTGTCACACACATAACAGACACACAATTGTCACACACATAACGGACACACAATTGTCACACACATAACAGACACACAATTGTCACACACATTTAACGGGCACACAATTGTCACACACATAACAGACACACAATTGTCACACACATAACGGACACACAATTGTCATACACATTTAACGGGTACACAATTGTCACACACATAACGGACACAAAATTGTCACACACATAACGGACACATAATTGTCACACACATAACGGACACACAATTATAACGTACTTGACGGACACACAATTGCGACACACATAACGGACACACAATTGTCACACACATTTAACGGACACACAATTGTCACACACATAACAGACACACAATTGTCACACACACATTTAACGGACACACAATTGTCATACACATAACAGACACACAATTGTCACACACATTTAACGGACACACAATTGTCACACACATAACAGACACACAATTGTCACACACATAACGGACACACAATTGTCACACACATAACAGACACACAATTGTCACACACATTTAACGGGCACACAATTGTCACACACATAACAGACACACAATTGTCACACACATAACGGACACACATTTGTCATACACATTTAACGGGTACACAATTGTCACACACATAACGGACACAAAATTGTCACACACATAACGGACACATAATTGTCACACACATAACGGACACACAATTATAACACACTTGACGGACACACAATTGTCACACACATAACGGACACACAATTGTCACACACATAACGGACACACAATTGTCACACACATAACGGACACACAATTGTCACACACATTTAACGGGCACACAATCGGCACACACATAACGGACACAAAATTGTCACACACATAACGGACACATAATTGTCACACACATAACGGACACACAATTGTCACACACATAACGGACACACAATTGTCACACACATTTAACGGACACACAATCGGCACACACATAACGGACACAAAATTGTCACACACATAACGGACACATAATTGTCACACACATAACGGACACACAATTGTCACACACATAACGGACACACAATTGTCACACACATAACGGACACACAATTGTCACACACATTTAACGGGCACACAATTGTCACACACATAACGGACACACAATTGTCACACACATAACGGACACACAATTGTCACACACATAACGGACACACAATTGTCACACACATAACGGACACACAATTGTCACACACATTTAACGGGCACACAATTGGCACACACATAACGGACACAAAATTGTCACACACATAACGGACACATAATTGTCACACACATAACGGACACACAATTGTCACATACATAACGGACACACAATTGTCACACACATTTAACGGGCACACAATTATAACACACTTGACGGACACACAATTGTCACACACATAACGGACACACAATTGTCACACACATAACGGACACACAATTGTCACACACATAACAGACACACAATTGTCACACACATTTAACGGACACACAATTGTCACACACATAACAGACACACAATTGTCACACACATAACGGACACACAATTGTCACACACATAACAGACACACAATTGTCACACACATTTAACGGGCACACAATTGTCACACACATAACAGACACACAATTGTCACACACATAACGGACACACAATTGTCATACACATTTAACGGGTACACAATTGTCACACACATAACGGACACAAAATTGTCACACACATTACGGACACATAATTGTCACACACATAACGGACACACAATTGTCACACACATAACAGGCACACAATTGTCACACACATAACGGACACACAATTGTCACACACATAACGGACACACAATTGTCACACACATAACGGACACACAATTGTCACACACATTTAACGGGCACACAATCGGCACACATATAACGGACACAAAATTGTCACACACATAACGGACACATAATTATCACACACATAACGGACACACAATTGTCACACACATAACGGACACACAATTGTCACACACATTTAACGGACACACAATTATAACACACTTGACGGACACACAATTGTCACACACATAATGGACACACAATTGTCACACACATAACAGACACACAATTGTCACACACATTTAACGGGCACACAATTGTCACACACATAACGGACACACAATTGTCACACACATTTAACGGGCACACAATTGTCACACACACTTAACGGACACACAATTGTCATACACATTTAACGGGCACACAATTGTCACACACATAACGGACACACAGTTGTCACACACATTTAACTGACACACAATTGTCACACACTTGACGGACACACAATTGTCACACACATAACGGACACACAATTGTCACACACACACATTTAACGGACACACAATTGTCACACACATAACAGACACACAATTGTTACACACATAACGGACACACAATTGTCACACACATTTAACGGACACACAATTGTCACACACATAACAGACACACAATTGTCACACACACACATTTAACGGACACACAATTGTCACACACATAACAGACACACAATTGTCACACACATTTAACGGACACACAATTGTCACACACATTTAACGGACACACAATTGTCACACACATAACAGACACACAATTGTCACACACATAACGGACACACAATTGTCACACACATAACAGACACACAATTGTCACACACATTTAACGGGCACACAATTGTCACACACATAACAGACACACAATTGTCACACACATAACGGACACACAATTGTCATACACATTTAACGGGTACACAATTGTCACACACATAACGGACACAAAATTGTCACACACATAACGGACACATAATTGTCACACACATAACGGACACACAATTATAACGTACTTGACGGACACACAATTGCGACACACATAACGGACACACAATTGTCACACACATTTAACGGACACACAATTGTCACACACATAACAGACACACAATTGTCACACACACATTTAACGGACACACAATTGTCATACACATAACAGACACACAATTGTCACACACATTTAACGGACACACAATTGTCACACACATAACAGACACACAATTGTCACACACATAACGGACACACAATTGTCACACACATAACAGACACACAATTGTCACACACATTTAACGGGCACACAATTGTCACACACATAACAGACACACAATTGTCACACACATAACGGACACACATTTGTCATACACATTTAACGGGTACACAATTGTCACACACATAACGGACACAAAATTGTCACACACATAACGGACACATAATTGTCACACACATAACGGACACACAATTATAACACACTTGACGGACACACAATTGTCACACACATAACGGACACACAATTGTCACACACATAACGGACACACAATTGTCACACACACATTTAACGGACACACAATTGTCACACACATAACGGACACAATTGTCACACACATTTAACGGACCCACAATTATAACACACTTGACGGACACACAATTGTCACACACATAACGGACACACAATTGTCACACACATAACAGACACACAATTGTCACACACATAACGGACACACAATTGTCACACACATAACGGACACACAATTGTCACACACATAACGGACACACAAATGTCACACACATAACGGACACACAATTGTCACACACATTTAACGGGCACACAATTGGCACACACATAATGGACACAAAATTGTCACACACATAACGGACACATAATTGTCACACACATAACGGACACACAATTATAACACACTTGACGGACACACAATTGCGACACACATAACGGACACACAATTGTCACACACATTTAACGGACACACAATTGTCACACACATAACAGACACACAATTGTCACACACACATTTAACGGACACACAATTGTCATACACATAACAGACACACAATTGTCACACACATTTAACGGACAAACAATTGTCACACACATAACAGACACACAATTGTCACACACATAACGGACACACAATTGTCACACACATAACAGACACACAATTGTCACACACATTTAACGGGCACACAATTGTCACACACATAACAGACACACAATTGTCACACACATAACGGACACACAATTGTCATACACATTTAACGGGTACACAATTGTCACACACATAACGGACACAAAATTGTCACACACATAACGGACACATAATTGTCATACACATTTAACGGGTACACAATTGTCACACACATAACGGACACAAAATTGTCACACACATAACGGACACATAATTGTCACACACATAGCGGACACACAATTATAACACACTTGACGGACACACAATTGTCACACACATAACGGACACACAATTGTCACACACATAACGGACACACAATTGTCACACACATAACGGACACACAATTGTCACACACACATTTAACGGACACACAATTGTCACACACATAACGGACACAATTGTCACACACATTTAACGGACACACAATTATAACACACTTGACGGACACACAATTGTCACACACATAACGGACACACAATTGTCACACACATAACAGACAGACAATTGTCACACACATAACGGACACACAATTGTCACACACATAACGGACACACAATTGTCACACACATAACGGACACACAATTGTCACACACATAACGGACACACAATTGTCACACACATTTAACGGGCACACAATTGGCACACACATAACGGACACAAAATTGTCACACACATAACGGACACATAATTGTCACACACATAACGGACACACAATTGTCACATACATAATGGACACACAATTGTCACACACATTTAACGGGCACACAATTATAACACACTTGACGGACACACAAATGTCACACACATAACGGACACACAATTGTCACACACATAACGGACACACAATTGTCACACACATAACAGACACACAATTGTCACACACATTTAACGGACACACAATTGTCACACACATTTAACGGACACACAATTGTCACACACATAACAGACACACAATTGTCACACACATAACGGACACACAATTGTCACACACATAACAGGCACACAATTGTCACACACATTTAACGGGCACACAATTGTCACACACATAACAGACACACAATTGTCACACACATAACGGACACACAATTGTCACACACATAACGGACACACAATTGTCACAAACATTTAACGGGCACACAATTGGCACACACATAATGGACACAAAATTGTCACACACATAACGGACACATAATTGTCACACACATAACGGACACACAATTGTCACATACATAACGGACACACAATTGTCACACACATTTAACGGGCACACAATTATAACACACTTGACGGACACACAATTGTCACACACATAACGGACACACAATTGTCACACACATAACAGACACACAATTGTCACACACATAACAGACACACAATTGTCACACACATAACGGACAAACAATTGTCACACACATAACGGACACACAATTGTCACACACATAACGGACACACAATTGTCACACACATTTAACGGGCACACAATTGTCACACACATAACGGACACACAATTGTCACACACATTTAACGGGCACACAATTGTCACACACACTTAACGGACACACAATTGTCATACACATTTAACGGGCACACAATTGTCACACACATAACGGACACACAGTTGTCGCACACATAACAGACACACAATTGTCACACACATAACGGACACACAGTTGTCGCACACATAACAGACACACAATTGTCACACACATAACGGGCACACAATTGTCACACACATATCAGACACAAAATTGTCACACACATAACGGACACATAATTGTCACACACATAACGGACACACAATTGTCACACACATAACGGACACACAATTGTCACACACATAACGGACACACAATTGTCACACACATAACGGACACACAATTGTCACACACATAACGGACACACAATTGTCACACACATAACGGACACACAATTGTCACACACATAACGGACACACAATTGTCACACACATAACGGACACACAATTGTCACACACATAACGGACACACAATTGTCACACACATAACGGACACACAATTGTCACACACATTTAACGGGCACACAATTGTCACACACATAACGGACACAAAATTGTCACACACATAACGGACACATAATTGTCACACACATAACGGACACACAAATGTCACACACACTTAACGGACACACAATTGTCACACACATAACGGACACATAATTGTCACACACATAACGGACACACAATTGTCACACACATAACGGACACACAATTGTCACACACATAACGGACACATAATTGTCACACACATAACGGACACACAATTGTCACACATATAACGGACACACAATTGTCACACACATAACGGACACACAATTGTCACACACATAACGGAAACACAATTGTAACACACATAACGGACACACAATTGTCACACACATAACGAACACACAATTGTCACACACATAACGGACACACAATTGTCACACACATAACAGACACACAATTGTCACACACATAACGGACACACAATTGTCACACACATAACGGACACATAATTGTCACATACATAACGGGCACACAATTGTCACACACACTTAACGGACACACAATTGTCATACACATTTAACGGGCACACAATTGTCACACACATAACGGACACACAGTTGTCGCACACATAACAGACACACAATTGTCACACACATAACGGACACACAATTATCACACACATAACGGACACATAATTGTCACACACATAACGGACACACAATTATAACACACTTGACGGACACACAATTGCGACACACATAACGGACACACAATTGTCACACACATTTAACGGACACACAATTGTCACACACATAACAGACACACAATTGTCACACACACATTTAACGGACACACAATTGTCATACACATAACAGACACACAATTGTCACACACATTTAACGGACACACAATTGTCACACACATAACAGACACACAATTGTCACACACATAACGGACACACAATTGTCACACACATAACAGACACACAATTGTCACACACATTTAACGGGCACACAATTGTCACACACATAACAGACACACAATTGTCACACACATAACGGACACACAATTGTCATACACATTTAACGGGTACACAATTGTCACACACATAACGGACACAAAATTGTCACACACATAACGGACACATAATTGTCACACACATAACGGACACACAATTATAACACACTTGACGGACACACAATTGTCACACACATAACGGACACACAATTGTCACACACATAACGGACACACAATTGTCACACACATAACGGACACACAATTGTCACACACATAACAGACACACAATTGTCACACACATTTAACGGGCACACAATTGTCACACACATAACAGACACACAATTGTCACACACATAACGGACACACATTTGTCATACACATTTAACGGGTACACAATTGTCACACACATAACGGACACAAAATTGTCACACACATAACGGACACATAATTGTCACACACATAACGGACACACAATTGTCACACACATAACAGACACACAATTGTCACACACATAACGGACACACAATTGTCACACACATAACGGACACACAATTGTCACACACATAACGGACACACAATTGTCACACACATTTAACGGGCACACAATCGGCACACACATAACGGACACAAAATTGTCACACACATAACGGACACATAATTGTCACACAGATAACGGACACACAATTGTCACACACATAACGGACACACAATTGTCACACACATTTAACGGACACACAATTATAACACAATTGACGGACACACAATTGTCACACACATAATGGACACACAATTATCACACACATAACAGACACACAATTGTCACACACATTTAACGGGCACACAATTGTCACACACATAACGGACACACAATTGTCACACACATTTAACGGGAACACAATTGTCACACACACTTAACGGACACACAATTGTCATACACATTTAACGGGCACACAATTGTCACACACATAACGGACACACAGTTGTCACACACATTTAAATGACACACAATTGTCACACACTTGACGGACACACAATTGTCACACACATAACGGACACACAATTGTCACACACACACACATTTAACGGACACACAATTGTCACACACATAACAGACACACAATTGTTAACCACATAACGGACACACAATTGTCACACACATTTAACGGACACACAATTGTCACACACATAACAGACACACAATTGTCACACACACATTTAACGGACACACAATTGTCACACACATAACAGACACACAATTGTCACACACATTTAACGGACACACAATTGTCACACACATTTAACGGACACACAATTGTCACACACATAACAGACACACAATTGTCACACACATAACGGACACAAAATTGTCACACACATAACGGACACATAATTGTCACACACATAACGGACACACAATTGTCACATACATAACGGACACACAATTGTCACACACATTTAACGGGCACACAATTATAACACACTTGACGGACACACAATTGTCACACACATAACGGACACACAATTGTCACACACATAACGGACACACAATTGTCACACACATAACAGACACACAATTGTCACACACAATTAACGGACACACAATTGTCACACACATAACAGACACACAATTGTCACACACATTTAACGGGCACACAATTGTCACACACATAACAGACACACAATTGTCACACACATAACAGACACACAATTGTCACACACATAACAGGCCACACAATTGTCACACACATAACAGACACACAATTGTCACACACATTTAACGGGCACACAATTGTCACACACATAACAGACACACAATTGTCACACACATAACGGACACACAATTGTCATACACATTTAACGGGTACACAATTGTCACACACATAACGGACACAAAATTGTCACACACATAACGGACACATAATTGTCACACACATAACGGACACACAATTGTCACACACATAACAGACACACAATTGTCACACACATAACGGACACACAATTGTCACACACATAACGGACACACAATTGTCACACACATAACGGACACACAATTGTCACACACATTTAACGGGCACACAATCGGCACACACATAACGGACACAAAATTGTCACACACATAACGGACACATAATTGTCACACACATAACGGACACACAATTGTCACACACATAACGGACACACAATTGTCACACACATTTAACGGACACACAATTATAACACACTTGACGGACACACAATTGTCACACACATAATGGACACACAATTATCACACACATAACAGACACACAATTGTCACACACATTTAACGGGCACACAATTGTCACACACATAACGGACACACAATTGTCACACACATTTAACGGGCACACAATTGTCACACACACTTAACGGACACACAATTGTCATACACATTTAACGGGCACACAATTGTCACACACATAACGGACACACAGTTGTCACACACATTTAACTGACACACAATTGTCACACACTTGACGGACACACAATTGTCACACACATAACGGACACACAATTGTCACACACACACATTTAACGGACACACAATTGTCACACACATAACAGACACACAATTGTTACACACATAACGGACACACAATTGTCACACACATTTAACGGACACACAATTGTCACACACATAACAGACACACAATTGTCACACACACATTTAACGGACACACAATTGTCACACACATAACAGACACACAATTGTCACACACATTTAACGGACACACAATTGTCACACACATTTAACGGACACACAATTGTCACACACATAACAGACACACAATTGTCACACACATAACGGACACACAATTGTCACACACATAACAGACACACAATTGTCACACACATTTAACGGGCACACAATTGTCACACACATAACAGACACACAATTGTCACACACATAACGGACACACAATTGTCATACACATTTAACGGGTACACAATTGTCAAACACATAACGGACACAAAATTGTCACACACATAACGGACACATAATTGTCACACACATAACGGACACACAATTATAACACACTTGACGGACACACAATTGCGACACACATAACGGACACACAATTGTCACACACATTTAACGGACACACAATTGTCACACACATAACAGACACACAATTGTCACACACACATTTAACGGACACACAATTGTCATACACATAACAGACACACAATTGTCACACACATTTAACGGACACACAATTGTCACACACATAACAGACACACAATTGTCACACACATAACGGACACACAATTGTCACACACATAACAGACACACAATTGTCACACACATTTAACGGGCACACAATTGTCACACACATAACAGACACACAATTGTCACACACATAACGGACACACATTTGTCATACACATTTAACGGGTACACAATTGTCACACACATAACGGACACAAAATTGTCACACACATAACGGACACATAATTGTCACACACATAACGGACACACAATTATAACACACTTGACGGACACACAATTGTCACACACATAACGGACACACAATTGTCACACACATAACGGACACACAATTGTCACACACACATTTAACGGACACACAATTGTCACACACATAACGGACACAATTGTCACACACATTTAACGGACACACAATTATAACACACTTGACGGACACACAATTGTCACACACATAACGGACACACAATTGTCACACACATAACAGACACACAATTGTCACACACATAACGGACACACAATTGTCACACACATAACGGACACACAATTGTCACACACATAACGGACACACAATTGTCACACACATAACGGACACACAATTGTCACACACATTAACGGGCACACAATTGGCACACACATAACGGACACAAAATTGTCACACACATAACGGACACATAATTGTCACACACATAACGGACACACAATTGTCACATACATAACGGACACACAATTGTCACACACATTTAACGGGCACACAATTATAACACACTTGACGGACACACAATTGTCACACACATAACGGACACACAATTGTCACACACATAACAGACACACAATTGTCACACACACATTTAACGGACACACAATTGTCACACACATAACAGACACACAATTGTCACACACATTTAACGGACACACAATTGTCACACACATAATGGACACACAATTATCACACACATAACAGACACACAATTGTCACACACATTTAACGGGCACACAATTGTCACACACATAACGGACACACAATTGTCACACACATTTAACGGGCACACAATTGTCACACACATAACGGACACACAATTGTCACACACATAACAGACACACAATTGTCACACACATAACGGACACACAATTGTCACACACATAACGGACACATAATTGTCACATACATAACGGGCACACAATTGTCACACACACTTAACGGACACACAATTGTCATACACATTTAACGGGCACACAATTGTCACACACATAACGGACACACAGTTGTCGCACACATAACAGACACACAATTGTCACACACATAACGGACACACAATTGTCACACACATAACGGACACACAATTGTCATACACATTTAACGGGCACACAATTGTCACACACATAACGGACACAAAATTGTCACACACATAACGGACACATAATTGTCACACACATAACGGACACACAATTGTCACACACATAACGTACACACAATTGTCACACACATTTAACGGACACACAATAGTCACACACATAACGGACACACAATTGTCACACACATAACAGACACACAATTGTCACACACATAACGGACACACAATTGTCACACACATAACGGACACACAATTGTCACACACATAACGGACACACAATAGTCACACACATAACGGACACACAATTGTCACACACACTTAACGGACACACAATTGTCATACACATTTAACGGGCACACAATTGTCACACAGATAACGGACACACAGTTGTCGCACACATAACAGACACACAATTGTCACACACATAACGGAAACACAGTTGTCGCACACATAACAGACACACAATTGTCACACACATTTAACGGACACACAATTGTCACACACATAACGGACACACAATTGTCACACACATAACGGACACACAATTATAACACACATAACAGACACACAATTGTCACACACATAACGGACACACAATTGTCACACACATAACGGACACACAATTGTCACACACATAACGGACACACAATTGTCACACACATAACGGACACACAATTGTCACACACATAACGGACGTTATTGTGCGGTGTTCTACTAATTTTCGTATATAAAAGTGTAAGTAAACGTCATCTTGTCAAACTGTGGCTAAGTTATGCTAGCTCCATATTTTGAACATGCCAATCTACATTAGACAGGGGTTGTAGTCTCTATCACACCGACCAGCTGTATTGTCCATGTCATTTTCTGAATTAAAATACAAAGTCTCCGTCTTCACGGAGATCGAAACACGCGATCAGCTGATCCACTGACAGGCGTGCTAGTCATATTGCTACCTCGGCTGCCCCAGTAAGTCATCGTCATCGTTATGCCCCAGGCCGATATCCCTGGGCAGTCATGGTTCGTCATCTCACATTATCACTAGAGATTTGGATCAGCTCGGTGTTCCCGTCTCAGTTATTCCGTGTGGCAAAGCCATCCATATATTTATTTCTGCCTTTCCTTATGCTTTTGCTATTGCTGTAGCCAGTTGTCACAGGAATTTTCAGCTGATTTTTCCTCATAATGTGATAAAATATCTTGATTGTCTATGTCTAACTTCCTGAGTCAATTTACGATTTGTATTTGTTTCTGGTAGACATTTCTCATCGATATTTCATTTAGTCCATGGTATTCTTGGCATTTATTTTCTTCAGAAATCACATTTCCACTGCCATTAGATGCTTCTCAGCTTGTCTGCTTATTGTCCATGTTTCACATCCATATAACAATAAAGGTTCTGTTTAGCACTTCATCACCCTTTTTCTCATTGCATTTTACATCTTTTTATTGGTCAGTATATTTCCCATCCCTCAAAAGGCTGCAGTTACCCTAACCATTCTTGTTCTAATTTCTAAAAGGCACCTTCCATCAACTGTTATGACTGTTATGAGATAATTGTACGTATTCATACGGTTATAAATTTGCCCGTTGACTTAGTTGTTACATTGTAATATACAGAAATACCACAACGCAACATCTAATGTAACACCCAATGAGTAGAATCTGGCAATTTTTCAATCAGCGGAGGCGGCACATCAGCACATTTATTGTGAGTAATCACAATACTTTGGATCTACTTTGCATACTTTGGATCTACTTTGGAGTAGTTGTATTAACCAAAATGTTGATTACAGCAGTGGATATTTACCCAGCGATATGCTGAAATCTATATTTATAGCTACACAAAACGACCAGGAGCAATTTAATGTGAAGATTTTCGTACAATTAACCCCATAAACCATATCACTAAGCTTCTACTCAGAATCATAATGAGAAGAACCAACAAGAAAATAAAAATGGAAATTAGTGAAGAACCGTATGGATTTGTGGAGGGAAAGGGTACAAACAATGCAATATATACATTACGGACACTAATAGAAAGGTCAATAGAGAAACAGAAAGACATATATTTGTGCTTCATAGATTATACTAAGGCATTTGATAAAGTAAAACATGATGAATTGATTAACATGTTGGAAGATATCAACATTAATTGGAAAGATTTAAGAATAATAAAGAATATTTACTGGAACCAAGTAGCAGCAATTAAAATGGAAAATAAAGAGGATAGTTACAACCAGATAAATCTAGGACTACGACAGAGGGTGTCTTGTCACCAGATCTCTGCTCTCGATATAGCGAAGTAATAATGAGAGAGATGAAAGAGATGCCAGGAATACTAGTTGGAGGTTATAATATAAATAATATACGCTATGCAGATGACACAGTATTGGTGGCGGATAATTCAACAGACCTACAATGATTGCTAGACAGAGAGTGCAAGAAAATGACTCTCCTTGAATATAAAGAAAACAGTAACAATGGTGATATCAAAGACAATGGTGACAGCAAAATGTTAAATAGAAATAGAAGGGGAAATTATTGACCAAGTGGATAATTTTAAATACCTAGGGGCATTTATAACATCAGATGGAAGATGTACAACAGAGGAAACGCAGCATTTCAGAAAATGAAGTGTATCTTATGCAATAAGTCACTGTCACTGAATGTAAGAAATAAGAGTGCTGAAATGCTACATAGAACCAGTTTTGCTGTATGGCAGTGAATTGTGGAATGTAAATGAACAAATTAGGAAGAAGTTAGAAGCAACAGAGATGTGGTTCCTGAGACGAATGTTGCGAATTCGTTGGACTGCCAGAGTAACTAACAACGACTGCCTGAGACAGGCTAATGAAACTAGAACATTATATACAACAGCTTTCTTCGGTCAAATGATGAGAAGAGAGGCATTGGAGAACATCGTGACAACTGGAAAGATCGAGGGGAAGAGAGGCAGAGACAGACCAAAAGAAATGTTGCTGGATGGATTGAGATGGTGGCATTGAGGAATACCATCAGCAGAGCTGATCCAGAACACCAAAGACCGAGATCTGTGGAGAGCCATGAACGCCTACGTCAGTTGGCAGTGCACTTGATGATGATGAAACACAATAACAAATACACCCGCTCGGTCTCAGTAATACTGTTCTAATTATAACATTAGTGGTCCTTCCCGCAGTTCCAGGCCTACACATACACGAGCTGTCATGACTGGCTAATTCTCCCCTTCATGTGATATTTTAATGAAGCTGACATTGCTAATACTTTCATTTGTTTCCCGGCTGTTTAACATTTAAAATACATTCATGGAGCATCGGTAGCTTAGTGGCTTGAAACTTGCCTGGTGGCACGGTGGCAATGGGATCCAATCCACATAGAAGTTAGTTTGTTAAAGAGTAACCTGGGCTCCGAGGTAGAAACATACTAAAATGGGAATCATGAAATAACTCGGGAAGTAAATGAGGCCGGCGTGACACTGACCATTTCACTCACGTCGAGCAGTTTAGGCTAAACATTATCTGACTATCACAATATGCCCAATGGTCTAAGGGCGTGAACATGGTCCTGTATTCGTTACTGAGGACTGGATACAAAAGTGTTATCCATTGTTGATGTTTGAAGACTGGAGACGACGTTAACACAAGAATCTGGATGGTGTATGAACACGAGGCATCGTTCTACGACCTTAGGCACACGCATGATGTAGTGTTTGTTAGTTCAAGTGGGATTTGATTTGATGTTTACGGGTGGTGCTGTTGTTTGACATACGTTACAGCAGAGGTTCCCAAACCACGGCCCGCTTACCACTTGTGGCCCGCAAGTTGTCAGAAAGTGGCACGCGAGGCCTCGTTATGTTAATAATTTCAAAAATGCACTTGGAGAGCCCCGTAAGCGTGCGATTGTTTGTGCCTGTTCAGTTTGCAACGAAACGTTATGAAGTTCCCATATCCCGGCCTTGTCGACCAATCAGAGTGCGCAAAACCTTCAGCACAAAGTAATTGATTTGAAATGCAATTCTGCACTGAGATGTAAATTTCTGGAGCTACCTGCTTCACCTTCAGCTGATCATATGATTTCACTGTGGCGACTATTGCCTGTCGGACAATTTGACACTTGCGCTCATGCGCCCGGAGATCCATTTGTCATTTTGGTTCGACTTTCAGATGCGAGCAGTCATTTTCCGCAATGATCGTTATAAAAAAACAAACAACGTTCCAGACACACCGACAGTAACTGCGCTTATGACTTTGGGCACGACAGATTTGTGCCAAGACATTGATAAACTGGCATCTGAACTTAAGTATCTGGTTATGAAGAACAGTTACAATTGTAAATTAATTACATTAATAGCGATTTTGGAAACTGATTTAATATGTATTGTTACATGAAATTTTGATTTTAAACCAAAAAATGACCGCAGTGTAGTCTGACCCTGACTGCCTTAAAAGTTTTAGAATTTTGTTGACGAAAGTTAAGAAAGGTAAGAATGACATTGCATGACTTTTATAATTTTATAACGTTATGGTCCGCTTAACTACCGAAAATAGTAGACATGGCCATCTGCTTTAAAAGCTTGGGAACCACTGCGTTAAAGTAACAACTCGTTAATATTGCACTGTAATAACATGTTATTGTTGCACTATGTTATAACCCGTTATTGTTGCACTCTGACATAACTAGTTATTGTTGCACAATGTTATACCTCGTTATTGTTGCACTATGTTAAACCTCGTTATATGTTGTAATTCGTTATTGTTGCAATATGATATATCTCGCTATTGTTGCAATATGTTGGTATCACTAGAAGACAAGTAGCTCAAAAATCCCATTATGACACTACAGAGTCAAGAGGTCAAGGACCAATTATTACACTACAGTTAGTCAAGAGGTCAGGGACCAATTATGACACTACATTAAGTCAGTAGGTCAAAGACCAATTATGACACTACAGCAAGTCTGTAGGTCAAGGACCCGTGTACCCGCCTGAAGGCTAACTGGACATATTGGACACGACCCATATTGCTATGGACCAATCGGCACTCAGTTGGGGGATGCACGCAGGTCACCTTTACTTCCCAGACATGCCTTAAAACCAATCTTAGAGTGGGGCCACCTGGAGGAAAGTTTGTTTCCCAGGCATGTCTTAATACCAATTTTAAAGTAGGGCCACCTGGGAGGAAAGCTTGTTTCCTAGGCATGTCTTAATAGCAATTTTAGAGTGGGGCCACCTGGGAGGAAAGCTTGTTTCCTAGGCATGTCTTAATAGCAATTTTAGAGTGGGGCCACCTGGGAGGAAAGCTTGTTTCCCAGGCATGTCTTAATACCAATCTTAGAGTGGGACCACCTGGGAGGAAAGTTTGTTTCCCAGGCTTGTCCTAATACCAATATTAGAGTGGGGTCACCTGGGAGGAAAGTTGGTAGCATAACCTTTACAGGACGTCGCAGTTAACCCCTGAATTGTTTGGCGGTTTGTGAATTCTTGGCGAGTTTACGTTCAGTAGTTTGCTATTGATATCTGATCGATCATCACTTATATCAATGTATTAACACCAACGCAAGGCGGTTTGCTGCCAAATTGCCCGCAGCTGTGTTTCGAACGCGGAAAGCGGGAGTACAGATTGCGTCCATAACATCTTCGGCACTGAACTCAGGCAAAAATGTGCACATCGGCGTACAATACAGGCGTGGACATTATTGAATGTACAATAAACTTTAACATGGTTCATTGTTGAATAGTGAATTAACCCCAGACGATGATACAATGTTAATGAGTGATGGAGTCAAATACATATAAAATACACATCTTTCTCTTCTCTCTGTTTGATGCCTTAACTATTGACTCTCCCATCTGTAGAGAAATCGCTATGGCCAAAGAAACCAGAAAGCGACAGTTGTTTCGACAAAGGTTGGCCAGCGCTAAATCAGAGGAAACGTTGATCGACAAGGAGGATAACACAAATCATACAGATGAGTACACTAGTAGCCTGGATGAGGGGCTTAGAGCTCTGTCTTGGTGAGTATAAATAGTTTATCGGCCCTGTTTTTTTTTTCCTCTTTTAAATATTTTTTCCTGGTCATTGTACAGGATTTTGCAATTATCACCAACATTTATTGACTGTCTGTGATTTATTAGGCAAATTATTCTTCTTCTTTTATGTTGCCCGTTACTTCCCCATTGGGGCGTAGTCCCTCAAGCAACTCACTGCAAGCCCCTCCCTATCTTCAGCTATCCCATACAGCTCTGACCATGCCCTTCCCATTTTGTTCATTTCTGCCTCTACTTCTCTTCTCCGTGAGGCTTTAGGCTTTCCTCTATTTCTTGTACTCTGTAGGTTCCCGACTAAGACACTTCTAGTTATACTACTCCCAGGTTTTCTCAACGTATCCCGCTTCTAGCGCCAGCGTCTTCCCTTCACATATTGGTTTATTTGTATTTGTCTAGTTTTCATCATGAGCTCCACATTAGTGACTTTGTCATGCCACTATTTTGCGCTAGCGCCAACCAAGGCAATTTGTAGGAGTACATTCAATAAATTGTCATTGCTTTCTGAACATAAACGCACAGTGATCTTCTCACAAATCGCCTACAACTGACTTCGAACCTTCGAACAGGGCATGTCGGGAAATTGTGAAACTGCGTTCACTAAACCCCGAGCCAAAGGCGCCGACTTCTCTCTTCAGAACGAATTGATCTGAGTTGAGTTGAGCTGAGTTGTGTTGAGTTGAGATGAGTTGAGTTGAGTTGAGTTGAGTTGAGTTAAGAACCGACGTCACTGCACTCGGGGCATTTCCATAAGCGCTCAGTCCTAATCTTCAACACCCAGCGTAGAGGTCCGATACTAATGGTGCCCGTTGCAATCTGATTATATGTCCGTCTTACTTTAGCTCTGAATGATGACTGTCTACCAGATCCTCTGACCACCCCTTGCTGCTGCTTTCTATCTTGACCATGATTCATTCTTAATAATGAATGGAAGGTGGACATCGCTGTCAACACCAGCATCTTTCAGCTGATTGTTGATTTCTTGGCATGATTACGCTCAGTAGTTTGCCATTGTTTCTGAGCGACCGGCTCCATACTCTCATAAGTGACTGGCACGACTCGAACCGCTTCCAATTCTCGTGCGCTCCCGTCAACCACGATAGTATTCGGGGTTACGGAGAAAGCTGCTAACGCCTCGACCAGGGAGACCGGAAATGAACGGAAGGCATGTAGCAAATGACCCTCGATGATATTAGCAACACTTGCCAGAGTTCAAGATTAACAGCTTTGTACATACCTTCATGCGATAGACTTGGATGGAAAGACAGGTCATACTCATTGGTAACTTATATTGGGAACAAGTAGCAACTGTTAGACAGGAACATAAATACTAACACACACACACACAGGTATAAAGAGAGGAGTGTGATGGGGTTGCATGAAATCACCATGATTTTTCACCTTAAATACAGACTTTAAAAAACATTGATACGGCGTGCAAGGCAGAAAATCAGTCGAAATTGCAGGACCTTGTGATGCAAACAAACAGACACAATAAAAATAATTGATTTAAGTAAAGAAGTGAAGACCCATTTTACACGGCTTGCCGCGTGCTGGGAATATAGTGCTTTATGTGTGTGTGTTTATACGCTTGGAATTCAATAAGTAAGTCACAAATTTCTGTAGAACAATAACTAAACATGATAACAACTTGAAACTAGTTTATTTGTATACATACATTGTCTCTTTATTACTCAACATAATTTCTTCCACCAACATTGATGCACTTATTCCATGGTTTTATCATCAGTCCTCCCAAATCAGCTGCATAGAACTGCGTGCTATGTTTTCTAAACCACGTTTTCACTTCACATTCAACTTCGGCGTCACTCGCGAAATGTTTCATTGGACCACAAAAGGTGGCAATTTCTAGGAGCTATAAGATGGATGTTCCGGAACTTCCCACCTTAGTTGATTAATTTTCTCCTGATGTAATCGAGACGTATGTGGTCTGGCATTGTCACGAAGAAGCAACACTCTTCTAGTCAGCAGTCCTCAAAATTTCAATCGATCATACATTATGTTGTATGCTGAACTATGTGAGCACCCTATTGCAGATGCTACAGAGTCTATCGTTACTTGCCTGTCGCCTATAATCATCTCCTCCACCCGCTGCAAGGATGCTTCTGTTGCAATCTCAACAGGACGACCAGATCGGATTTCATCAGCAATTTTAGAGCGTCCTTGAGACAATTTTTCTACCCAGAAAATGCACCGCTTTATGGGAGAAACATTTGTCAGCATAAACAGGAAGCATTTCATTATCAATGTCCTTTGCAGGCAGTCTTTTTGCCCACAAAAAACAAAAACTAAAACGCACAACAGCACGTTGCTCTTTGGTTGTACACTCCGTAAGTATACTCGCCATTTTATTTGTGAGCTGCGCATTCGCATGAGACAGCTAGCGCCACCTGACGAATGGGAATATAAAGTTCGATATTGCAATAATGACACCTGTATAAAACACTAACTACATATACCTGCCACCCCAAGGAACTGTGTGACTTATTTATTGACTCACCGTCGTAGACCAATAGGAATCCAGTCAACACCAGAACATCTAATATAAGAATGGCTGTGAAGGGAATCGCTACTTCGTTCCCCTGGCTAGGGGGGGGGGGGGGGGGGGGCAGACAACACACGCATGTCGTGATTGCAACGGACTCACAGAGCCGGTTGGGTAGAGTGAAGAGGGCATGCTTCGATTAAAAAAAAATATCAAAGACAGGGATAATTGTTTGGATCTGTTCCCCATGGCATGCCGGTGTGTTGTGAAACGAGCAGGCGGACATATTGGCCAGCTCTGATCCGCTGACTGGGGCATTGGTCCACGGTAAGGTGTATGTGGTTAGAGCCCTTTGGGATAATATGTATAGTGTAGAAGAACATATATAGTATCATTACTTGGAGCGAATGGTGCTGCAGACGCTGACCAGGGAATCTGGCCGACATTTAGTTCTCCGAGGAACAGCCAGGCGGACGCATAATTAGACTACAGTCAATCAATCAGGTGCCGTCCACACAATGAAGGTTGGCTGTAATGGATCTCCAACACTGTCTGCCTCTCACCTTGACTGTACATTCTGCCAGATTGCTGTTTGTCCAGCTGTTGATGTTATCTCCCCACTTGTATCGTTGTCTATCTCTTGCTCGCTTTCCCTCAACCTTACCGTCCAGTTTGGTTTTCATGAGAGTATTATGTTTTGTAACGTGGCCGAAATATTTCACTTGCCTCTTTTGTATTTCTTTCTTCAACTCTCTTTTCGTATCCAGTTTTTCTAGAACCTCTGTATTTGATTGTTTTTGTTTCCATGAAATACGACATTTTCTTCTGTATTTTCCAGGGCCTCTAATCGACTTTCTAGTTGCTTGTTCAATATCAGGCATCCGCGCCATACAGTAGTGCTGAATATACGTAACATTTGACAATTCTCAGTTTAAATGCGTTGTTAATCTCTATAGATCAGTGGTTCTCAACCTTTTTTGGCCCGTGCCCCCCTTCACCATATTTTTAGAACGTCACCCCCCCCACCCCTTTCGTATTTCCTCCTTAAAAATTCCCCCTGCCTCTACACAGTATACGTAATAATGGAAGCTAAATTTATTAGCACATACTAAAATAAGTCTAGACATCTACATAAAACGAGATTTGAGGATCTACTTACGTTATAAAATGAATTTCAGAAGGGTGAGACTACAGAACCGTAAAGTATGAAGGGAAAAAAACATTATCAAGTAGTCGGTTCCTGTATTAACACAATCTTGAAATAATCTTAATTCCCCCCCCCCCCCCTTTGGAAACTCTTAAATTCCCCCCTGGGTGGGGGAGGGGAATTCCCCACCGGATGAGAACCACTGCTCTAGATGTTAATACCGATTTCATGCTGCTGAAAGCATTTTTGGCCATTTCCATTCTCTTTTTGATGTCTATTTCACTTCTGCCATCATCTGTTATTACATGTCCAAGATAGGAGAAACGTGTTACTTAGACATGTACCATTAGTATTGGGAATCTTGACTGCTTGTTGAAGATGGGACGGTGCGGGTATGGGAATGCCCATACCACGCTGTGATGTCGGTTCAGGACAGAAAGTAGATGGAAATTCATTGGCTGTTGCCAATATCAGGCCGGCAACATTTACTTCCCCTGACATTTGCTGGTGCCGATGTTAGGCTATGTCGGCTTCGGAGCACATGTCATAAATAAACAACCCCACATTGACGGGGTTCGAATCACGATCACCGGATTGGCAGGTAAGCGTGGTAGCCACTGCGATCAAACGGCTCTCTAGAACACGGATTAAGTTTACTTTACAAAAGGAACACTCTAATTATTAACTGTGGAAAGAAGATGCTAACAATGAGAATGAGAGGAGATCAAGAGGCTCAACCACAAGTGGCAGGCTTCTTCTATGTTGGATATGTTGGCCATGAATCCTCTGTGAGACTCATTTTTAACTCCCAATATCCGATGTGCTGGTGTCCTGGTTGTTCCAGCCCTGACAACCCATCCATCATGTGCCATGCCGATAAGCGTGGGCGGTCATGTTTTGCCATCTCACTCGATCACTGGAGTTTTGGATAAGCTCCGTGTTCCTGTCTTGACAATGCCACGAGGCCAAGCCATCCAGTTATTTACTTCTCGGTCTTCCCCTTGGCCCTTCGATCTTGCCAGTTGTCACTAAGCTCTCCAATCCATTTCTTCTCATACCATGTCCAACACATTTGACTGTCTCGTCTAATTTCTCTAATCAATTTATGTTTTTCATTTGTCTCCTGTAGTACTTAGTCATTGGTTTTCTGTCTGTCCATGGTATTCTTTGCATTCTCCTCAGAAACCACATTTCTGCAGCCATCAGATGTTTTTCAGCTTGACTGCTTATTGTCCAAGTTTCACATCCATACAAAAGAACAGGCTCTATGTAGCATCTCAACACTCTTTTTCTCCTTTCAATTGACATTTCTTTATTGGTCAGTATGTTTTTCATCTTGCTAAAGGCTACTTTCCCCATGGCGATTCTTGTTATAATCTCTTCAAGGCATCTCCCATCAGATGTTACGATTGCTCCGAGATAATTGTACCGATTCACTTGTTGAAGAATATTCCCATTTACTTATAAATTACATTGTGGTATTTCGTTCTTCCTAGTGACGACCATAATCTGTGTCTTTTTACAATTTAATTCTAACCCCAGTTGCTCACTGTGTACAACAACCGCATCTACTAATTGTTGCAGATCCTGCGCATTGTCTGCAATTCATACTGTATCATCTGCATATCTAATGTTATTTATGTTTGTCCTCAAATGCTGATTCCATTTATATCTTCTACATTTCTGAAAATATTTTCACTCTATAGGGAAAAAAAGATCTGGAGACATTACACACCCCTGCCTAAAACCTCTCTTAATTGGCTGATACTGTCCCACTTCATTATATATCATTATTGCAGCTTGTTGTTTCCAATATATGTTTTTATAAGTCTAATGTCTTTCCCATCAATTTGTAAATCTGCAAGCATATCTACCATGTTGACATGTCTTACTCTATCTAAAGCCTTTGTGTAGTCAATAAAGCAAAGATGTATATCTTTGTTTACTTCTATAGAACGTTCAATAACTGATCGCAGCATATACACAGCGTTTACTGTACTCTTTCCGTCTACAAACCCACATTGTTCTTCCCCTATTTCAGGTTGTATTGTCTTCCTCACTCTTTGCATGATAAATCGTAGGAAAATCTTTGTGATGTGACTCATTATACTAATTGTTCTATGTTGATCACATTCCAAGGCTCCTGATTTCCAATAGCCAACAAGAATGAACTTTACTGCTAATCTTTCGGTCTGTCTTCTTGTTCTTCGCTTGCTATTTCGTTTATTTCTTTCCTCCCTCTTCGTCTCTCTCTCCCTCTCTGTCCGCTACTCCTATTACATTTGCTGCTTGTGTCTGAGCACTATCACGGGATCTTCTGTGAAGATTTCGGAAGGAATTTAACTTCATCATTGACTGTAGAACAATACTGGATAAAAAAAAGTGTTCACCTGATAGAGCATCTGTTGCAGATCTAACTCAGGGGATGTCCCAGAAGAATTCTTGCGCCCAGCACCGAGCAACTCGACCAAATAACATTCAGCTTTCCCAGCAGCCATTCGGTCACTCGGCACATTGGTTCGTCTTAGACGTCGGGTCATGTGACATATGTCTGCAAGTGGACTGGCGGGTGTCAGAGAGTATATCACTCGTCGATGGTTTCCGTAGACCGGATCTCTGGGACTCCACTTGCTCTGAGATCCTTTACCAGTTTAGTTCAGGTCCTCTAGGAAACTTATATCCAAGGCGTTTTACCAGAATGAATGGCGGAAGTTTTGTACGCAGTTCTGCTATAACCACAAGTAGTGCTCTAACAACAAATGCCACACGTTTCACCTCGCGCCAGCTGTAGCTCACTATGAAGAGTGCAAGGTAGTTCTCACATACCTGTCTCTATGGGACACCGCGCCGCTAAGTTCAGCACAGCCGGATTTTACTGATGTCCTGCTAGAATGACTTGTGTTGCATTAATTATGTTAATTTCCAGTTTCATTGGGGTTGCGCAGACGTAGAATATTGCACAGACATGGATGACGCGTGTATGTGTGTACCCATCAGCTCCGTAGTGATTTCATCAGCGCACAGCAGTCCTGTCGTGGTGTGCTATTCTCTGACGGTCACGCCATTCTTCAGTCTCAACTTGTGAACTCTAACTGTTCATGCTGATGTATTGATTTTAAATTTGAAGATGTCGGTTCAATCCAGTGGTTAATACTCTAGCATTGTGACAGGGAGTCTAGTGGCTAGACACTCGCCTGCCAACTCGGTGATCATGGATTCTATCTACAGCTGTGTCAATAGGATTTTCAAAAACTGACCTTGTCTTATAGACCGAGCAAACCTAACATGGGTACTAAGATTATATTGAGAAGTAAAGGCGACCGGAATGATACGGACAACATCACCCACCAGTGGCCGTTTGGTTTATGAAATATGGGTGTTTGTTCGATGCGCTATAAGGAGTGTGATCGGGTGCGCGGCCTTTCCGCCCTTTCATTGCACATATACATGACTGGCTACACAGATAACTATGATTTGTGAGCTCAGGCACTAATTCCATTTAATGTGTTCTTGCAGACCCTCCCTCGGCTCTCTGGGTTATACTTAGTGAATCACTTAGTTTGCAAGAACAGGTGTAGTTAGCCATTGAAGAACTGAAATGATGGCTCTTATTGTTTCACGTCATTACAAGAACTTAGTTTCAACTGACCTTTTCTAAAGAATTGAACGTATCTTCTACAAAGGAAGATCTTGGGATGTTGATTGTTTCTTAGAGTGCAGTGATTATACACAAGCTTCAGCTGTGTCTTATGTCTCCTGATCGATAACGCTCATAAACTGCTACACAACAGAAGGGAAACAGACAGGCGTGGGTGAGGCCTGACTTGTAGCACCCGTTAACCTTCCTGTAAAACTAGCGCTATTGTCACACCAACTTTGTAAATCAATGTTCTATTATATTTTACTGAATTTCGAAATCAGATCTTTCCATTTGGTAACATATAGAACCAAATTCAGGTTTACACGCAATGCATGTTAGACTTCCCGCTATTATGCTGTGTTCAAACGGCCCTCTCACTGGGACTAAGCAGGGCAATAGGGAATGGGCGAAACATCTGTCGTCGCTTTGCCGCCCATGATTTATTGTTGCAGCCCACGATATTTCAGACATAATAAAGCCTTCGCTAACCTATTATTATTACTCAGAGTGAAATTATATGGGATACTTAATACTTATTGATTAAACAATATAACATTGAACTGATTATTGCGGTAGGCTGGGCTATCGCTATTTCTGGCTGTCAGAGCATATACCTACGTTTCTCATCATCATCATGCGTCGTGCTGATAAGCATGGGCGGTCAGGGTTCGCCATCTCACACGATTACCAATCCTGAATCAGACCTGTGTTCTTGTTCCGATGTTCCCACGTCACCCCATTCATGTATTTATCTCTCTGCCTTCTAATTCTTCTTGTCCCATCAAGTTTACAAGTTGTCACTATGTGTTCAAGTATTCTTCCTCATATTATTCCAAAACGTATCGACTATCTACGTTTAATTTCTATAAACCTATCTAGAGATAATAATTGTCGGTAACGAAGAATTTTGGACCACCACATCTCAAGACTGTTTATAAAACCGTTATATGGAACCCGGATTCCTTCGACACTGTTGTCGAGACAAAGGCGAACATACTACAGATCATGCATGCTTTACTAACCAGGAATATGACTGCAGAAAGTGGCAAACTGTGGCTATTTTATGACTATCTAGAAAATAACACTATTCGATATCGTATATGACTGTGGAAAGTGGCAAACTGTGGCTATTTTATGACTATCTAGAAAATAACACTATTCGATATCGTATATGACTGTGGAAAGTGGCAAACTTTAATTATCTTATGACTATCTAGAAAATAACACTATTAGGTATCGAATGATCCTGCGGTGTTGGTTATTAGCAGACCCGATTGTGGACCTAAGCCTTCACGCTGTGGTTTAGAATTGAATAATTTCCTTCATGTTGTTTCTACCTTGAATCGGCTCTGCAGAACAGTAAGAACATCATCATCATCTGTGATTTGCCAGTTGGTGAAGGCGTTTATGTCTCTGCACATATCTCGGTCGTGGTGTTATGGATCAACTGTGGTGATGATACGTTTCCAGCAATATTTCTCTCTGTATGCCTCTGTGTCTTATTCCACTGATCTTTCCAGTTTTCACGATGCTTTCCCAATGCCCCTTTTCTCACTATAGGACAAAATAATGTTGTTTGTGTTTTTCTTATAGTTTGTATATAATGTAATTCTTTCATTAGCCTTTTTCAGGCAGAGCATGAATAGTTTAATCAAATAAAATAATATTGATTGTCTGTCTGTAAACTTCAAAGGCGAAGTTTGTGCTTATAACCATACGACAATCATACCTTAGCTTTTCGAAACTATTTTCACAATTACATTCTTTGTGGTTTAAATTGAGCATGCAGCAGAATACAGAGGGCTTTTGTAACAATCGACCAACACACTTAGCGTGTTAATTTTATGTGCTACAGTAACACACACATTACAGATGCTATCTATAAAACAAGATGCATTCTAGGGTACCAAACTAGTATGCTTTAACTCACCTTGGCAATCACATTTCCATTACTATTCAACTTTATGAGGTACCCGATCTAGCACCACGATTAAGTTTAGTTTAGTTTAGTTTAGTTTAGTCGAGGATCAACATCACGGCACACGTGTGTAACCCATAAGTGCTCCGTTCTACTTCAAACTCAAGCCTTAGTCCGGAGAATCTCAACTCCGTAGCACCGGTGAGGATCCTAAAATACTTTGGGTAGATTTTTAACTCCAAATTTCGCCCGGGCAGCGCCGTTAGGCTACTTTTTTCGATTTCCAACTGCCAAGGGATTTTTTTTTTCGTGCACAACAATACACACGGGCGTCTAATCTCACTACCCAGAGACCAGGGGAAAGTTTGTTACTAGAAGTCCACGTGACAAAAACTGGGCCCTCACCGGAGCCCGGGACCTCCAGCACTCGAGGCGGACACCATACCTTGAGATCACTCAGCCCCCCCCCCCCCCCCCCGACACACACACACACCTTTCCCCTCATCACCACGATTAAAAGACCACACATCAAATATCAAATACACGAGAGCTTTTGATAGAAATAAATCGCTTTAAGACTCTTTGAAAAATTGGAATATCCCGTTTAAAATAAGAACTTGTATAACTGCTTCACGCTGTTCTGTTCATCAACTCATCTTTCTGCCTACACATGGTGTTGTCAAGTAGTAACCGCAATCGGTTCATCTTCATCGATTGTCGAAGCATAGAATCGATCTTATCAACAACAACAAAATAGCCGCTGCTCAGAAACGTACGTTTAGTATGCGTTTCCAAATTACCTTATGACTCGACACACAAAATACTAAAAAAAAAAAAGTCGCTTAAAAGTCGACAGGGTCGACTTCATTGCACCGGGTTTTTATCCCATATGGCTCGGTCTCTTTCCGCAGCACGGAAAGCGTCACACAAAGCACTAACTCCGTAGCTTTTAGCGACGACCCATGGGAGTCTCCGAAACATTTAACTCGTAAACCGAAGGACGCGGCCCGGAATCGAACCCACAACCTTCGGCTCACGAGTCAAATGTCAAACGGCTTGACCACTTCGCCACAGAGACTCCTACACACTAAATACTAAATACTAAATACTAAATGAACAACATACATTTTTGCAGCACTAAAATTATCTCTACATGGCATCTCCTGACCACTCTATTTCTTCTATTTGTATTTCCGTCGCGTGTTCTCGTGCTCATCTCTTGTGTGTACTGCTGTGAAGTATCTATTTCATATATCTATCTCCAATAGTCCACAAAGGAACATCGATCGCTGGGGTACCCTTGCCGCATTTGAAATAGTATGGTAATTAAATATACATGTATATATTTGACATTCGCAGAAGTAAAGGACAAACTTCGAGACCTAGAGGTTGGAGGAAACACTAGAAAACATCACAATTGAAAGCTATACATACCATACGGGGATCCGTGGCCTTTACATTCCGATAGCAAGTGTATTTAGACGTAGGCTAAAAAGGTGTCTTAGTTAGCCAGGTCTAAGATCCACAGGTGAACTGTGCATCCGGTCAATGTTTTATGTCCAAAATCTGATGTAAATAGTTGTATTAGTGTACTGTGATTATGGGCGTTGTTCTTTATCCAACACGTGTTGGAGATATTTATAGTCTAAGTGAACTGTTTATCTGGGCGTTCTTTGTCCAAAATATGTTGGGCATATTTATAGTCTCGGTGAACTGTATATCTGGGCGATCTTCTTTGCCCAACACAAGCAGGAAACATGTATAGTCCAAGTGAATTATATATCTAGGCAATGTTTTTTGTAAACCACATGCTAGAAATATTTATAGTCCTAGTGAACTATATATCTGTCCCAATGAACTGTATACCTGAGTTTTTCTTTGTCCAACATATTCTGGACATATTTATAATTCCAGTGAACTGTATATCTGGGCGATTTTCTGTATCCAATACATGTTGGGCATATGTATAGTGTTAAACGTGAGTTTCTTGAAAATAAATTAAGGTAAACTGCTTCACGGCTTGAAGACTATTAAGTATATGGTGCTAGCTGATACTCTTATACACTAAATGGCACACGGTGGAATATGTGATACAGTCAGACAGACCGCCTATACTTCTCAGAACATATAAGTGAGGAAAAAGTCAAAGGTTACCCTAAGGATTACGTGCTGATGCTCTATGCCAGGGAAAGCAAACGCTCGAGCTCCGGAGAACCACGTCCTCCATATTCCTAACCGTCCTCTCCCAGAGCTATGGAGAGGGCTGTCAAAATCCTTGTTTCAAGAAATCAGCCTGGAAGCTGGTTGATTCATCAGTATCAAACTGGTTGTTTCAACATCTTGGTTTTTCAAGAAATATTTCACCCAACAGCCAATATGCATACAACCACTGTCAAGCAATTTTACATCCAAGCTGTGACCTGGAAGTGAAGGGACAGTCGTGTGTACATATCCAGTTGTTCTCCGCGTCATTACTTTGGTTGACCTGATTTCAAACCAAGAAGTCCCAGTGTACAAAGGAGGAAGCTGGAGAATTAACCAGGTGATGTTATCCGTCTTCGCTTTGACAGAGATGACAATAGGCTGTAAAGTACTCATCTCTGTTCTACCATGAGTACTACAACTGGGAATGCTCTCAACCTCCATCAGATCTACCAGAAGACAGCAACTATTCTGCGCTGAACAGACTGTGTATTCTGTTGGTTATTTTTTTCCCCAGAGGGTCTCGTTTTTTTTTTTTCAAAGTATCTCAATTAAATTTGTGTTTTCTTTGTACCTTTCATCATGAGTTTTCCAGTGCTTATAGATAACATAGACTATCTTTAAATTTATTTACAGTTTTCTAAGGGCCCAGAGTGGGCAGTAGAAATTTCATAAGGGGACAGCTAGGTCAGTGAGCGATAGAGTTATATGGGCGAGATTGATACCATCTACACCAGTCTCGCTACACCAGCGAAGAGACTAAAAACGAATTTTACAGATGTAGTCTGGTTATGTGTCCGTCTGACCTTTCCTTCAGGTACTGAATGTCTGACAGATCCTCTGGTCACTGCTTGCCCCATCATCCTCTCCATGCAATGATGATTTATCTGCTCCTTCACACTAAAACAAGATCCGAAAGGGCCCTGACCACATTTGCCTTAAGGTGCATCAATAGCCCACCCAGAAGCAGGCCCAGCCAATCCTTACGCATGCACGTTTTCAAACACATTGAAAGTGTACTAGGGAAAATATGCAATGGATGAATGAACGGAACGAGTAGTAATATTAACGAGAATGATAGGTTAATTGATATTTTTAATGAATGAGATAACGTAGTCATATTATAATAGTATGCTAGGTTCTGGTCGGAATGAATGGAACAAATAGTAATTATTTCGTAGTCCACCATTTCTTGCTCTGGGTAAAAGAAACAGTAACAATCATCATCATCATGTGCCATGCCGGTAGGGTGGGCGGTCACGTTCAGCAAAGTGGTGGATCAGCTCTGTGTTCTTGTCTCGACCATGCCATGTGGCCAAGCCATCCAGCTAGTTAGTTAGTTAGTTAGTTAGTTAGTTAGTTAGTTGGTTAGTTGGTTAGTTAGTTAGTTAGTTAGTTGGTTAGTTAGTTAGTTAGTTAGTTAGTTAGTTGGTTAGTTAGTTAGTTAGTTAGTTAGCTAGCTAGTTAGTTAGTTAGTTAGTTAGTTGGTTAGTTAGTTAGTTAGTTAGTTAGTTAGTTAGTTGGTCGTGGTTCCAACTTCACAGCAACGGGTCGTCCCCATTATGCTCCTTTCCTGTGCCAGTGAATATCACACAAAATGCTCCTCACTGCCCTATGTGGACAATGGAATAGACAGGAGTCTCGGCAAGCCAACAGCCCGCACAGGTACACTGTGCGTAATGCCACCGCCAGAATGCCAACACAAAAGCCCTCCACAAAATATACAGTTCATCGTCGATGGAATTGGCAGTCACCAGAAAGATTTCATTGACCAGGGTTTTATCCCACAATGCTCGGTCTCTTTCAACATAGCGGCCCGCCGAAAGTGCCGCACAAAGCACGGTAGCTCTAGAGACAACTCCCAGGAGTCTCCTGAAAAATGCACTCGTGAACCGATAAGGATAACCAGTCTATTCAGTGACAGCCGGCCATTGTTCCGAACATGCAGGTCACTGTGCAAACACCAGCGGACAGATGTAAAAAGCATTCCACGCGAATCTTACAGCTCACAGTGTCACGCCACGCATAATGGGGACGACCCGTTGCCGTGAAGTTGGAACCTCGACTAACTAACTAACTAAGTAAGTAGGAAAGCAATGGCAAAGTACCTTCTTTATAGATGCCAAGATAATCATGTTTCGTAATGCAATAAAGAATCAGAGAAACGACGTGAATGGGTGCTCCATAGGAGCTGTCTCGCCAGGTAGGTCTTGTGCACCAGGAGACTCCAGTCTGTCAGCAAGCGACTGAGTGAAAAAAGTAAAGAACATTTAAAATAATCACGTGAAATGTTAAACTATGAGTGAGGATGGAAGAACTGAATATAATGTCAAGCTAGAAAAGGGGGACCGGTCTCTGTGGCTAAGGGCTTGCGAACGCGGTTTGTGAGCCCGTATGCCCGGGTTCGAAACACGGCGGTGCTGGTTTTTTTTCGAAAAAGGTATAGGAGCCGGTCGTTCAGAAAGCAATGGCAAACTACTGAACGTAAAATTTGCCCAGGAATCACGAACAGCGAAAATGCTGGGGTTGACTGCTACGTCATGTGAAGGACATGCAACTTTATTTTTTTTTTATTTTTAGAAAAGGGGACACTGAATATTAACATGTTAGGTATATGTGAGACCAGACGGAAAGGAATGGGCATCATAACATCTGAGGAATATAACACAATCCATTTTGGTGGAGAGAAAACACAGCGAGGAGTAGCAGTTATAATGTATATGGAGAGATCAAAATCTATCAAAAGATATTGGACTGTGTCAGTCAGAATATTACTAGTTAAGTTAATTTGTAGTCTTTTAATCTCAACATTACACAAGTTTATGAACGAACATCAGACAGGAGTGTTGACAGCATCGATCAATTTTATAATGATATGGAAAATGCCTTCAAGAAATGCAAGTATTTACAGTTAAGTATCATAATGGGTGACTTTAATGCTAAAGCTGGAAATCAACCAGACTGTTGTACAGTAAGCAAGTATGGACTAGGAGAACGGAATGAGAGAGACTGCAGACTTTAACAGTGGGGAAAAGAACATGATATTATTATTGTGAACACCTGATATCAACAACGTCCAAGGAGATTATGGGCATGTAGGAGTCGTGACAATAAAATCAGAAACCAGAATGATTACATCATCAGAAGAAGAAGATTTCGAAATACCTTAAAAGTCGCAAAAAACTATACAATGTGCAGACTGCTACAGTGACCATAGATTAATCATAAGCAATTTATATATAGTATTAAAGAAGGTCAAATATACACCAAGAAACACAACATTTGATCTACGTGCACTGAAGAGCGAGGAGATGAACGATAAATTCAACGTAGAGGTAATGAATAGGTTTGATGTATTGTTCGATCAGGAAATTCTATTTCAAGCTTCCAGTAATCAGTGAGAAATATTGAAGAACTCAGCCAACCAGGCTGCAGAAATACCTATCCCAAAAATTAAGAAGATGGGACGTAAGAAATGGATAACGAAAGACATCTTAAAACTAATAGAAATAAGAAGAAATAACAACAATAACAATGACAAATATGAAGAGATTCACAGGAAAATTATGAAAGTTTGCAAAGAGGCAAAGGATGCATGGCTTGGGGAACATTACAGGGAAATTGAAACCAACACAACACCCGATATAACAAATTAGTACACACAAGCATTCACACCACTAACAAAACAAAAAAAAACAAAAAAACGCTCACATAATCGTCATCATCATCAAGTGCCGTGCCGGCTGGCGTAGGCGTTCATGGCTCTCCATAGATCTCGGTCTTTGGTTTTCTGGATCAACTCTGCTGCTGATATTCCTCCATGCCACCTTCTCAATCCATCCAGCATCACTTCTCTTGGTCTACCTCTGCCTCTCTTCCCCTCGATCTTTCCAGTTGTTACGATGTTCTCCAATGCCTCTCTTCTCATCACATGACCGAGGAAAGCTGTTTGTCTCTGTCTTATTGTTGTATATAATGTTCTAGTTTCGTTAGCCTGTTTCAGGCAGTCGTCGTTAGTTACTCTGGCAGTCCAAGGAATTCGCAACATTCGTCTCAGGAACCACATCTCTGTTGCTTCTAATTTCTTCTTAATTTGTTCATTTACATTCCAAGATTCACTGCCATACAGCAAAACTGGTTCTACATAGCATTTCAGCACTCTCTTTCTTACATTCAGTGATAGTGACTTATTGCATAAGATACTCTTCATTTTCTGAAATGCGGCTTTTGCCTGCCCTATTCTGCTCCTAATCTCTGTTGTACATCTTCCATCTGATGTTATAAATGCCCCTAGGTATCTAAAATTATCAACTTGGTTAAGGATTTTCCCTTCTATTTCTATGTCACATTTTGGTGTCACCTTTTTCTTTGATATTACCATTGTTACTGTTTTCTTGATATTCAAGGAGAGTCCTTTCCTTGCACTCTCTGTTACTACTACGTCTAATAATTGTTGTAGGTCTGTTGAATTATCCGCCACCAATACTGTGTCATCTGCATAGCGTATATTATTTATATTATAACCTCCAACTAGTATTCCTGGCATCTCTTTGATCTCTCTCATTATTACTTCGCTATACAGGGAGAAAAGATCTGGTGACAAGACACACCCTTGTCGTACTCCTAGCTTTATCTGTTAGTAACTACCCTCTTTATTTCCCATTTTAATTGCTGCTACTTGGTTCCAGTAAATATTCTTTATTATTCTTAAATCTTTTCCATCAGTGTTAATATCTTCCAACATTTTAATCAGTTCATCATGTTTTACTTTATCAAATGCCTTAGTATAATCTATGAAGCACAAATATATGTCTCTTTGTTTCTCTATTGACCTTTCTATTAGTGTCCGTAATGTATAAATTGCATTGTTTGTGCCCTTTCCTTCCACAAATCCATACTGTTCTTCACTAATTTCCATTTTTATTTTCTTTTTGGTTCTTCTCATTATGATTCTGAGTAGAAGCTTAGTGATATGGTTTATAAGGTTAATTGTACGAAAATCTTCACAATCAATTGCTCCTGGTCTTTTTGGTATAGCTATAAATACAGATTTCAGCATATCACTGGGTAAATATCCACTGCTGTAAATATAATTCAACATTTTGGTTAATATATCTACTCCAAATTCTCCCAATACTTCTAATTCTTATATTGTGATTTCATCTGGCCCAGCTGTTTTTCCTTTCTTCATACGTTTCATAGCTATGTACCTATAAACCAAAGATGGCAAATCAGAATAGAAAAAGGTCAGATTTTACATGCAAGGTAAGATTATGTGAAAGACCTTTATGGTGATTCAAGAAAAGAACAGTACGATTTTCTGAATAATAATGAAGGATCAAAAATTGTGAAGATGGAAGTTCAGAATGCTCTCTACTATATGAAAACCAGCAAGATCCCTAGTCCAGACTACATCACAACTGAAATGATCAATGCCTTTGATGAATATGGATTAGACCAGGTCACCAGACTGCTGAACACAATTGGTGATACCCAAGGTGTCATATCGATTCTATACAACAACCAATCATTTTTGTTGTGTTTACTAAAAACTGTAGGAAAACGTTTATCATTAAATGGTGATGACGAATGTTAACTTGTAGGTATTAAATCGCTATAACGGACTGTTTTATTTTACTGCTACTTTCCGTGTTTCCCTTTGTCAGCCAGGAAGAAGTGTGTGAACTGTATCAAAACCTACACACCGTGGACCACCCGGAACTTGTGACCCAGTTCGAGAATATTCTGCTCAATGTCATCAACGATGTCCGCCAGTACCAACTAGAAAACGAGAGGCTGGAGAAAACTTACAAAAGGTGAGAAGCAGAGACACAGAACAGTCACATTTTCCACTGTACAATAAATGACTCTTGTACAAGACCTCAATGTGCCTGGGGTATATGGTGCTAGACCCATATTTTATAGACCAGTCGGCACTGGGTGGGTGGTGTGGTTAGTGTCACGCCCACCGCCTTGACGTCCAATGACGTTTTCTGGTACCCATGTTAGCCCAGATTAATTTCTAAAATGTAAAATCTGTCCCGATGCTAATGGGAAACAATATGGACGAGGCTCTAGCCACTACACCACCGAGGCTCCCTTATTCAGCCATACGGTGTCCCACAGGCAACACTATGTCTGTATATCAGTGTGTTATGTATACACACATTCACACATACACACTCATGCACACACACACAAAACACACACATACAAACACACACACACAAAACATATTCACCAATATGTTTATACAAATAAGTTTTACTAATAACTACTCAAGAATGTTCACTTTTTATACATTTTAAACATGTTAGAAGAATCGTTAATTTAAGACAACTATTTTGAAAACGTATGCATCAGAAACACGGAGAACGACTAAACAGATGACTAATTCACTACACTCATTTTTAATTGGTACCTGCGAAGAATAAAAGGACGAAACTGGCGTGACAGAGTCAGAATAAGAAAGATACAAAAACCATTATTTAGTCATATATAGAGGCAAGAGGCGTGGGAAAACATTGTGACAGCAGGGAAGTGCAGTGGGGGATGAGGCGGAGGCAGGCCGAGAGAAAATGCTGGATGGACGGAGACCATGGCGTGGAGGAATATCATGAACAGGGTTGATCTGGAACACCAGGGATCGAGATCTGTGCTGAGACATGAACGCCTACCCAATGAGGCTCATGATTATGATGGAGAGATGAGAATCACCAATGTGGAGTTCGTGGAGAGGGGAAGAAATATCACCGGGGTTTGTTAGGCCATAGACTGAGAGATAATGAGAATAGGATAACTGGACACCCTTTATCTAGAACACAGAGGACATATGAAGTACAGGAAGAAATAAAACCACACGGAGAAGAGAACTAGAGTCAGAAAATACCAATATGGCGAGGAATCAGACGGCAGTGCATGAGATATCAGAAGATAGGACGGCTTCAGGTAAGTTTGATGGGGGGCTCATTGTCCAGGTGTGGGACAAAGGGCGAACGAAATAAGATTTTGAAAATATATATGCTTTAATCATACCAGTTATTTCATATCCTTTACAGTACGTCGTATTCAACCCTAGAAAATTTTGGATGTTTGTGATTTCTTGGCAAATTTACGTTCAGTAGTTTGCCATTGCTTAATGAACGACTGGCACTAAAGCCATTTTATAACAACTGACTCAAGGCGGTCAGCTGTCAATTCGCCCGCTGCTGTGTTTCGAACGCAGTATGCGGGATTAGGAATCGCAACCGTAAACCCTTCACCACAGAGCGGGCTTATAATCGCAATCCTTCACCACAGAGCCGGCTTATAATCCCAATCCTTCGCCACAGAGCCGGCTTATAATCGCAACCGTAAACCCTTCACCGCAGAGCCGGCTTATAATAGCAACCGTAAATCCTTTACCGCAGAGCCGGCTTATAATGATAAATACCAAGGGAACACATCCCTTAAACAGTATCCTGTCTGGAAACTGACCTTGGTCATACTTAACCACACATTGACTTAGACAGAACGGTAGTGGAAGGAACGGTTTCTGGGGCAAGAGGCAGGGACCGACCAACACGACAATAATAACATTTTACTGAAGATACCCTGGGCATAAACATTTATGAGGCAGTGCATCTGGAGACATGAAGACTTTCAACTGGGCGCGGTTGGAGAGATATTCAGCGAAGGCATGCTACTTGATGCTGGTAAAGATGATGATGTACTTTATACAAGAAAGATAATTCTACAAAAGACACTTCAATACTTTCTGTCAGTTGAAGGTTCATCATGTAGCAGATCCTTTGCAGAATGCCGTCCTCATCTGCGCTTGCGGAGAAGCCTTTTGATCTCTTGCCATTTCTCCTGTCTCTTAGACTCTCATACCAACAATGTCTACAATATCCCCTGTCGTTCTTCGTGCTAGTCCTCTGTTACTAGGAACCATGCCTTACATCACTGTTCTTTTCAAGCTTCTCTGAAGTTTAATATGGACAAAGTATGCCAGTTTCAGAGTTATGATACTGTTTATGAGTCCATTTTCTTCTATGTTTATATCTTGTAGAAAATCAGTATTTTTCTACTTCTTAGTTCACGATATTCTAACAACTTTTCTGTAGCATTTGCGTTCAAAAGCACCAGTGTTGTATTTAGTGTCTGTGAGATGGTCCATGACTCACGTCCATACATTGCCACAGGAAAGATGCATGTCTTTAAAACGTTACTTTAACTTGCTTGCTGGTGTTATGCCATAGGTTCTTAACACTGTATGATCTCTGCAGTGCTATGAAGATTGATTGATTGATTGATTGATTGATTTAGGAACCGACATCACAGCATTCGGGACATTCCCATAAGCGCTCCGTCCCCATCCTCAGCAGCTATGAAGAGCCTACGTCTAGTTTCTTTTGAAATCTCCAAAGTTTTGTTGATTATGGGAAAACAGATATTGAAAGTCTGCGACATTTACAGTGTCTTGGTTGACGATTGTGATCTTTGGTTGGAATGTGGCTTTGTCTGTGGATATTATGTTCGGTTTGCTGACGTTCGGAAAAGGATTTTTATTTACTGTGTCCTTTTCCACCCGCGTTATATATATATATATATATATATATATATATATATATATATATATATATATATATATATATATATATTCTTCTTCTTCTTCTTCAGCGTTCCGAGCCATTGAGGTTCTTTGCTGCAAATACAATCCGTCTCCATTCGTCTTATATATATATATATATATATATATATATATATATATATATATATATATATATATATATGCCGGCTCCATGGCCGAGGGGTTAGCAGCTTTCTCCGCTAACCCCGAATACTCTCGTCACGTCACGCGACGAGAATTAGCAGTGGTTCGAATCGCAAAAGTGACTTATGAGAGTATTGAGCTGGTCGCTCAAAAAGTCGTGGCGTGCTGATGAGCGTAATCTAGCCTAGGAATCAACATACAGCTGAAAGATGCTGGTGTTGACCGCAATATCCTGAAACAGGATGGAAACGCGGGAAAAAAAAAAAATATATATATATATATATATATATATATATATATATATATATATATATATATCGTTACCGGCATGTTTCAGAGAGAAAGAGGAGCATGACAAGCATTTACGAAGGCTGGAAGAAGAGATGGAGCTGCAAGTACAAAGTGTTGAAGAAAAAGTTCGGAAACAGGTATTCCCTTGCAAATTTACATAGATGTCTAGTTTGGGTAATTATATCACTACTTTAGGTAATTAGATGATTAGTGCAGTTAATTAGATGTTTGGTATTGTTGGACGCTGCATAGATGGGGTTTTATAAAAGAATGATGAGATAAGCGTGGTAGGATAGAAAGTGTAATGAAAATATCTTGAACGATGTTAACTCACAAAGAAAACTGGTTACTCGCATCATAGGAAAACAGTTAACATTATTTGGGAATGTCAAGAAAAGAGCAAAGCTGGAGCATGTCATCACAAGGGGATTGTTGGAGAGAATGAGATACAGGGAAAGACCACGAGAGAAGGTTTCTGCAGTTTGATAACATTAGTATCAGAAATGATTGACGGTACACGAGATGGACGGCTGTGGGTAGACATGACCACCACCAAACGGCATGGACTATAAGACAAAGATAGTTAATTAAATGTCTTGAATGGTTCATAAGAAGTTTCGTATTTTAATTAGATATCTAGTGTTGTTAATTAGATGTCTGATATGTTAAAAATATGTCTAGTATTGTTAAGTGTTTAGTATCTTAATGTCTAGTGTTGTTAATTACGTGCCTAGTATCTTACTTAAATGTCTAGTATAGTTAATAAGAAGTTTGGTATGTCAACTAGATGGCAAATGATATTAATTAGATGGTTAGTATAGTTAATTATGTCTCGTATATTTAATTCGATATGTGGTATATTCGAATCGCAAAAGTGACTTATGAGAGTATGGAGCCGGTCGCTCAGAAAGTCGTGGCGTGCTGATGAGCGTAATCTAGCCTAGGAATCAACATACAGCTGAAAGATGCTGGTGTTGACCGCAATATCCTGAAACAGGATGGAAACGCGGAAAAAAAAAAAAAAATGTGGTATATTAATTAGATGTCTAGTACAGACAATTACAAGCCTATTTAAGGCTAGTGAAGGTATTGACATTGTGTGTGACCAGTCATACCCCACACCCCCCCCCCCCACTCCACACCATGACATAATGCAACCAAACCTAACACGGCACTAGGATAGGCGTAAAGAATATCTGCCATATGTGGAACTTTTACATACTAGCCCATTGTCAATGTTCATTGCGACGTACAGACATTCAAAAGCACAGCTGGCGTCCGACAGCTGTGGTTTCTATCACAATTCAATCAATCAATCAATCACGTGCCTTGCCGGAAAGCGTGGGCGGTCATGACTCGCTATTTCACTCGATCACCAGCGTCGTGGATCAGCTCAGTGTTCCTGTCTCGTCCATGCCATGTGGCCAAGCCATCCAGGTATTTTCCTCTCGGTCTTCCTCTTGGTCTGTTCCCTTCGATCTTGCCAGTTGTCACTAAGTTCTCCAATCCATGTCTTCTCATAACATGTCCAAAAAATTTTAACTGCCTGCGTCTAATTTCTCTAATCAGTCTACGATTTTCATTTGTTTCCTGTAGTACTTGGTCATTGGTTTTTCTGTCTGTCCATGGTACTCCTCAGAAACCACATTTCTGCAGCCATCAGATGTTTTTCAGTTTGACTTCTCATTGTCCAAGTTTCACATCCATACAAAAGAACAGGCTCTATGTATTCCCTCAACACTCTTTTTCTCGTTTCAATTGACATCTTTTTATTGGTCAGAATGTTTTTCATCTTGCTAAAGGCTACTTTCGCCATGGCGATTCTTGTTCTAATCTCTTCAAGGCATCTCCCATCAGATGTTATGACTGTTCCGAGATAATTGTACCGATTAACTTGTTGAAGAATATTCCCATTTACTTGTATATTACATTGTGGTACTTCGTTCTTCCTAGTGACGACCATAACCTGAGTCTTTTTACAATTTAATTCTAATCCCAGTTGTTTACTGTGTGCAACAACCGCATCTACTAATTGTTGTAGATCTTGTGCATTGTCTGCAATCAATACTGTATCATCTGCATATCCAATGTTATTGAAGTTTTGTCCTCCAATGCTGATTCTAATTATATCTTCTACATTCCTGAAAATATTTTCACTGTATAGGGAAAAAAGATCTGGAGACATTACACATCCCTGCCTAACACCTTTCTTAATAGGTTGATAATGTCCCACTTCATTATCAATCCTGATGGCAGCTTGTTGTTTCCACAGTCAGGTCTCTTAAATTATTAGAGTCATCAAAGACCTACATCAGCAGAAAATAACAAACCAGGATTGTAAAAAGGAAATGATTAAGACCTCTGCCGTATCGTCATTGGGTTGAGAATCCATCATATAGGGTTGTTCTACCTTGTAAACGCACAATGAAGTTGCTACATATCAGAGCCAATAGCACATTCATTAAAACCATAGTCGCGAGCTCTTCGCCCGAGCTGTGAACAATTGTGTGCTGATAGGCTATTATAATCATCATCATAATCACCATCGTCTTCATCATCTTAATCACGACCGTCACCACCACCATCATCAACATAATAAGCATCAACAGCGTCATCATCATCATCATCATCATCATCATCATCATCATCATCATCATCATAATCATCATCATCATCATCATCATCAGCGTCATCCTCATCTTCGTGTAAATAATCATTTCAAGAAAGTTTCTTTCGCCACAGCTTCCCTGAAAGATTCGATCCTTCGCCATTTCCTTAGCCTAATGCATTTCATGCTTTCTTCTTCTCATAGTCCATGCCGTGTGGAGTTGGTGATCATGTATGTCCACAATCCTCTGTCTCGTATACTGCCAATCATTTCTGACTGATGATTCTTCATGTCATAATGTTATTGTCTGGTATCCTCTTTCCAAGCCCCCTCCCCTCCCTCCCTCTGCTCACTCCAACTTTCTTGTTGTCACTACGTAGTCACGTCTTTTCTTTTTCATGACGTGCCCATGAATGTGGGATGTCCAACACTTGTGAATGGATCACACGTTTTATCACGAAGACGAACATAGAAGAGCAGCATTGTTATTGAAATAAACATTGAATTATTGAATTGTGGGCTTTGCTATTAAGATAAACATTGAATAGTAGATTTTGCCATCAAGATAAACATAAAATAGTGGACTTTATTACTAAGATAACCATAGCAAGTGGGTTTTAAAAGATATTTTTTTTAAATTAAACAAACATAGCGCAATGGTTTTTTTTTTTAAATTGAGCCAGAATTATGGCTTTTAACAAATCGAGACAAATGAGGAATATTGGCTATTGTAATTGAACAACCATAACTGTATGCATGTGTTCTCCAATTAAACAAGCACAACCAGGTGAAACTTGTTAATCATTCACTTTGCACAGATATCGATACACATATCCTTTCTGTACTCGGAAAACACAAAACATCAAAAAGCACGACTGCATTGCCACTTATTTAACAGTTTGCCTTTCCAAATAATGATCTGTTCTATCTGTGTGTAGGAGAAAGAAAGATTGAACAAGGAGAAACTGGAACTTCGACATCAGCTTGATTCAGAAATAGTCATGTTGCAACACAATCTGAGGAAACTGCAGCAGGTGGGGTTTGAGATACATCTTTGTATTGTTCTAGTTATTGTGTTCGGTGTTTCTTGTATGTTTAACTCCTTGCTGTGTTGGCGTTTTACCGTATAACAGTAGGCGGTACTACATGCTTTCTGTTAGCGCCGAATGTTGGGTGGCGTTCACCAACCCGGCACCCCATATAGTGTCAGCGGTTTCGGGCGGTGGAGCGCAAATGGGAGGGTACAAACCTTATCCTAGTGCGAGGATGTGCAACCTAAAGATTATGTGTCATGGCAGGGCAGACCAGTCCCTAAGCCGTGGCGGCAACTGGTCTAGGATCGAAGCTCTGACATGCGGATAGTTGGAGCATGGCTGTGCTAATATGGCAGCTTCTGCAGAAAAGAGAATTAGAGACAGAGAGAGACAAATAGTCGAATAAAATACGAATGACATGCACGGAACTGTAGGAGTCTGAAACATACAGAACAGCTTGGCGTGATGTGAATCAGCGAGTATTCTCCAAAGTGAAATAAAAGGCAGGTGAAGAGGGATATTTCTTTACACTTGTTCTAAATATGTTGCTCATACATTAATTATTGCTCGATTCTGCACACACGAGCCACATTTGCCTTGCACATTTCGCTGCACCTCGTCAAGAACATACTGCAGAGTTAGATTGTATGAAGTAACTAATGAATTATACTTTGGCTGAAGTATTTAATAAACATATTCACTGATTTTATTAAATTGTGGAGCAATTGTTAACCCCATGGTAATCAAAGTCCTTCTGCCAGCATTAAATTGATTGCAACCGCCTCGGTATATTTGGGAAATTATTTATTAGTCGTCGAAAACAATACTCGAAACGCCTTTTCTTTGTTGACTTTATATCCGCAATTTAGCAGTTGTTAGAGGTTGCCGAGCTTGAAGTTTTATAGTCTGTCGACTGCACAGGAATTCCAAGAGATGGATGTACTCTCGTTTCCACCAACACGGGAATATCCACACGGATATATGTCCACCAGAATGGGTATATGTTCACCCACACGGGTATATGTTCACCCATAGTTGTATATATTCACCCACACGGGTATGTGTTCACCCACACAGGTATATGTTCGGCTACTCGATTTACTAGCTGTCGTTCGTTCTACCTATGTAAATTGCTTGGCACTCACTCTGGAATTAATTGATAAATACAATTAGATTTACACGGAGACAGTAGTTGTTTTTGTTTGTTTTTACAATTGTTTATGCAGCGGGGTGGTGTCATGTCTGATTGTTAGTTCAGCAGCAACAATATTTGGTTTACTGCTGCTTTAAGTGGATCTTTGAACCCCATATCATCAAGCTGTTAGATGTGAAGCCCATGTCGGCTGATAGTTATTGTTGCCTTCATAATCCATATCTCGTGAGTTAGAATAATAAAGGGGGCAACATTCATCCCTGAGGCACCCCTGTCCTTATTTTGAACGCATCTGTTAATTATCTTTCATAAAGAGTCATGTCATGTATCTGTATGTTGTTTGTTTTAAGTTAATGAAATTGTGTGGAATCTCTTAGTGTCTCATTAATTTCCTAAGAGATGCTGTCCATGATTTCAATGGTCTTTCCTAGACTACATATGGAATGTATAATGTGGACATTATTTAATTAAATGCTTTACTCTGCTACAATGCTGTGGGTGGCAATCTGGTTTTGTATAACGTACATACGTTAGTAAAGGAGCCCCATACACGCATTGGGTATTTGGTACTAGAGCCATACATTGTTAGAACAGTCGGCACTCTGTGAGTGATGTGTGTTAGAGCAGTCGGCACTCTGTGAGTGATGTGTGTTAGAGCACTCTGTGAGTGATGTGTGTTAGAGCACTCTGTGAGTGATGTGTGTTAGAGCAGTCGGCACTCTGTGAGTGATGTGTGTTAGAGCAGTTTGTGAGTGATGTGTGTTAGAGCACTATGTTAGTGATGTGTGTTAGAGCACTCTGTGAGTGATGTATGTTAGAGCACTCTGTGAGTGATGCGTGTTTGTGCAGTCGGCACTCTGTGAGTGATGCGTGTTTGTGCAGTCGGCACTCTGTGAGTGATGTGTATTAGTGCAGTCGGCACTCTGTGAGTGATGTGTGTTAGTGCAGTCGGCACTCTGTGAGTGATGTGTGTTAGTGCAGTCGGCACTCTGTGAGTGATGTGATTTAGAGCAGTCGGCACTCTGTGAGTGATGTTTGTTAGAGCACTCTGTGAGTGATGTGTGTTAGAGCTCTCAGTGAGTGATGCAGACAACAGTTCCATTCCGGCCGCCGTCACTCTCCTGGACATTTTCTTGTACCCATTCTATGCCGGCCCGATCTGGCGCCTATAACAATGTTAAACATCCGAGAGTATGCAGATTCACACCCATGATAGTCCGGTCGGCAGACGAGAGTCTATTCACATCGTTGTCATGGTTACCTTGCGAATGTGCTCAACAATCAGTGAAGGACAGTAAAGCAATCAAGAGTATTTATGATTCTAATTATATACAAGTTACAAGCTTGTTTCACATCCTTTACATGACGTCTCAGTCAACCCTAGCAATGTTGGACTGTTTGTGATTTCTTGGCAAGCTTACGTTCAGTAGTTTGGCATTGCTTTTTGAACGACCGGCACTCAGACATTTTATCGAACGCGATATGCGGGAGTACGAGCCGCGTTTGTTACAGCTTCGCCACAGAGTGGTACAGACAAGGTACAGCAATCAAACGGTATTATGGGTTTAATAACAGCACACCTGGGTAGCACTTTACCACGACAGGAAAGAAAGTAGAGTTTGTTGGGAGTGAACCAGTGGGATAGTGGTTAGTGTAATACAAGTCTTAGACTGAACTGTACAGTACTGTAAACTTTTGATGGTACTGTAGCATATTAGTCAAACTTTTCTGGGCATGTTATGAGAAGAAAGGACCTGGAGAACTTGGTGACAACTGGCAAGATCGAAGGAAAGAGACCGAGAAGTAAATACCTGGATGGCTTGGCCACGTGGCATGGTCGAGACAAGAACACGGAGCTGATCCACGACTCTGGTGATCGAGTGAGATGGCAAAACATAACCGCCCACACTTATTGGCATGGCACATGATGGATGGATGGTAGCATATTAGTTAATGCGCTTGCCTAACAACACAATGGTGCAATCCCCAGTACTGGTGGCATTACTTGTGGTTAGCAAGTGCCGGTCTGGGACTACGGATCAGTTTCAGCATTTTCTTGTGGTTGTCTGGTATTGTCTGTGTATTTTCACACTTGTTACTGTACAAAGACACTTGACACATGTTACTATACTTTTTCTCATAAGTCTGTATTTTCACAACATATGTCACTGTACTTTCCCTCATTAGTCTATTCTACCCCATATAAGTCTGTATTTTCACACGTACGTCTTAAGGCGCATCGAACATGCGGTTATACATTTAAATTGTTTATAGACTACGGGCGGTGTGTGGGTCATGAAGCAAGTATCACACCGGCCGCCTTTCCTTCCCAAGTCTTGTATGTCACCCAATCAGGCTGGGTCGACCTGGGAGCCCAGCTGGGATCGACCCCTTGACTTCCTGGTCGGCAGGAGAGTGTCTAGCCACTAGACTTCATCTCAGTGTGCCGCTCACCTGCAGTATGTGAGGGCCTAACAATGCACATCCATACGACAGTATCTGTTAGGACTAATTACCTTTGTGTGAAAATACAGAGACTTATGTGGGACAATACAGAGACTTACTTGGAAAAATACAGAGACTTATTTGGAAAAACTCATAGACGTATGTTGGACAATACACTCTTTCACTCTTTCACTAATAACCCCCCCCCCCCCCCCCAAAAAAAAAAAAGAAGAAGATAGAACGCTGTTCCTCTTTGGTGCATGTCAAAAGTGGGACGACCATCTTAAAACTATTTTTATGACGTCACCTTATTAGTCTGCACCGTAATGTCACGTGCTTAACAGTCTTACATCCTTAACAACAATATGAACAGGTTACAAGACAATGGCATGGTTATTGTAATGTCTATCACACTTTTAATATTTTCCTTTGGTTATTGTTATATTGAATTCTTGTTTCCAAACACAGGACGGCGAAAACAAATTAGACAAAGAAGAGTACCTCGTGACACTGAAAAAGAGACTGGAGGAGATCCTGGTGGACAACCGCATGCTGAGGTCGGAGCTGACAGACGCCCAGACTAACCTGGCCTTGATTAAGAGTCAGATGACAACAGTCAAGCACCAGCTTGATGAGAAGAACTATGAGCTTGAACTGTAAGCTACTCCGGACATTTCCTTCACATGTGTCTGTGGTTCTCTCGTTGGTTTTGTTTGTCTGTCTGCTCTACCGTCTGCCTTTCTGCCTGTTTGCCTGTCTGTCTGCCTGCCTGTCTTTCTGTTTTCTTTGTCCGTCTGTCACCCTTCTTTTTACTTTTGCCTTGTTTATCCCATCGCTGTAATTCAGTGTTCCCATGTGCTGTGAGGTTGTCAAATTCTTACGACACTAATGTGTTATGCCAAACAAAATGATGTGATTTATTTCACAAAAACAGCCTGTCACGAGCTATATTGCATATTCAATAAGTTAATTAGATGGTTGTGCTGTTATGAATCCCGCAGGTTTCACTAATGAAATTAAACTTACGTGGAAAAGTAACAGGCATCTGAGACAGCGCAAGACCAAGAAATACGTTTATAGAAGAAGTGTGACAGAAATTCAGAGCAGAACACATCGTGCAGAATTTACATTTCGGAAACTGAAAATGTTGCTTATGTAATAACCAACTTTCACCGAATGTCGGAAATAAAACACCGAAATGTTATTTCCATTCCGCTCGGCCGTATGGCAGTGAATGAAGGACGGTTATGCTTTGGATGTACACAAGTGAATCATGTTATGTGAACGTATATGTAAAGAAGACCTTGCAGGTAGAGGAGACATAGTTTGTGAGAGAAATCTTGAGAATAACTGCTCAGAGTAACTAGCAGCGATTGGCTGGAAGAAGCTAAGGTGAATATAACATTCGCAACTATAACTAATATTTACTGTTGTTTCGTCATATCATGAGAAGAAAGACATTGGATAATAACTTTATAACTCAGAATCTTGCGAATAACTGGCCAGAGTAACTAGCAGCGATTGGCTGGAAGAAGCTAAGGAGAATATAACATTCGCAACTATAACTAATATTTACTGTTGTTTCGTCATATCATGAGAAGAAAGACATTGGATAATAACTTTATAACTCAGAATCTTGCGAATAACTGGCCAGGGTAACTAGCAGCGATTGGCTGGAAGAAGCTAAGGAGAATATAACATTCGCAGCTATAACTAATATTTATTGTTGTTTCGTCATATCATGAGAAGAAAGACATTGGATAATAACTTTATAACTCAGAATCTTGCGAATAACTGGTCAGAGTAACCAGCTGCGATTGGCTAGTAGAAGCTCAGGAAAATATAACATTTGCAACAATAAGTAACAGACAGTGTTGTACGTCATATAATGAGAAGTGAGACAGTGGATAATAACTTTAGAACTCGAAAATCACAGGCAGATAATGAGAAATTATACTCGATGGTCTAAACATGTGGCGTAGAACAATAACATTAATATAATTAATCTAGAAAATCAAGGGAGTAACATGAGCTCAAATACATGAGACTGATGATGTTGATGATGATGATGATGATGATGATGATGATGATGATGATGATGAAGATTATGATGATGATGATGATGATGATGATGATGATGATGATGATGATGATGATGATGATGATGATGAGATGATGACGAAGATGATGATGACGAAGATGATGAAAGCTTAAACGGCTGGGAAACTAATAGTGCTATAAACACATCAACATCATTAGAATATCAGATTGCAGAGAGGATTGGTGAATCATGATCGTCGTTTACTAGGAAAGGTGTCTGAAAAAGTAGAAGATCCACATCAGACATGGATACATATATCACTGAAAACCGCACACTAATTAGAAACATTAGACAGTAAAGATTTGTTAGGTACGTTAAGAGGAGAAATACAGTAGAAAACGTAGTGACAACTGGCAAAATTAAGAGACAAGATCAAGAGGAAGGCAGAGAGATAAATACATGTATGGTTTGGCCACGTGATGTAATCGCGACGAGAATACAGACCTGCTCCAAGACTGGTGATTGTGTGAGATGACCACACACACTTTTCGGCGTGTCACACGATGTTGATGAATATGTCACTGCCCAGTTGAAAGCGCATTGAACGGATTTTGAGATTTACATTTCTGAAATTGCATCTAGGTACGCGTCATGTTATGTTAGATTATTCATTATCTTCTTGTCACACCGTCATATATAAACGTGGACGCCGCCTTTGCGCGTTGGCATCAGGATTACCTGTCATGTGTTCAAAACATCGTTGAGTCGGGCATTTTGTCGTTGACATTCGCTGCCAGGTTGATCCAGTCCAAAATGAGTACAAGAAATGACCTGCGAGTTGAAGGAGGCCGGCGTGATACTGACCACAACACCCATCCAGTGCTGTTGCATGGTACATGGGCGAGTCAATAAGTACGTCACCCAGTTCTGTGGGATGGCAGGTAAATGTAGTTGGTGTTTTCTACAGGTGTTATTAGGTGACAGCAACATCGAACTTTATATTCCCCTTCGTCAGGTGGCGCTAGGTGTCTCATGCGCATGCGCAGCGCATAAACAAAATGGCGATGGAGTGTAAAACCGAAGAGCAACGTGCTGTTGTGCGTTTTGTGTGAGCAAAAGGACTGCCTGCAAAGGACATTCATAAGGAAATGCTTCCTGTTTATGCTTACAAATGTTTGACCCGTAAAGCGGTGCATAGCTGGGTAGAAAAATTTTTCTCAAGGACGCGAATGACGCCGAAGTTGAATGTGACGAGAAAAGTGGATTAGAAAACAGAGCACGCAGTTCTATGCAGCCGTTTCAAGAGGACCGATAAAACGATTGGATAAGAGCATCAATGTTGGTGGAAAATATGTTGAGAAATAAAGGGACAATGTAGGTATAAAAACAAAATGGTATTAAGTTGTTATCATATTTAGTTATTTTTCTACACCCATTTGTGACTTACTTATTTACATCCTCGCGTAAATCATGGTACTAGCACTAGATACTCAATACCCCTCTTGCGTGTAAAGGGATCGTGTGTACTTATCCACCATGTGTACAGTAGTACCCTTCTTTACTGTGTCGTGACAACAGTCAGTCAGGGATTCTGTTGTACGTTTGTCATTGCCACACGTCACAGGAAGGTAAGATAAATGAACGGACATTCATGTTGCTATGAGACATGTATGATCGTGCACTTAACGAGTAGAAATTATAATGCTAATAAAACACCTATAAACCACACATTAATTAATGTAGTAAACCCTGAGCAGAACGCGGTTCTCATCACCTGCAAGATGCTCCATCTTTTGCCAGTTTCCCTGCATCATGCATTTTCATGTCCACGGTGTCCTTAATGCCCACCTCAGTGTCTGTTCACTCCGATACTTCTTCCGGGAGCCTGCGTTCGATTATTGTTCTATTTAAACTTCTGTGACTGGTGACCTGGTCAATGTATTTCAGTTTCTTTACATTATGCTGTTCATCATCATCATCATCATCCTCATCATCCATCCATCCATCCATCCATCCATCCATCCATCCATCCATCCATCCATCCATTCATCCATCCACAACAGCACCACCAGCACCAGTACCACCAGTACCACCAGCACCGCCGCCGCCGCCGCCGCCGCCGCCCCCACCACCACCACCACCCACCACCATCACCATCATCATCATCATCATCATCATCATCATCATCATCATCATCATTATCATCATCATCATCTTGATGATGCTATTTGTGAACCAGTTGTCTTGTTTAGAGTTTACAGAATGTCAGCATTTTTGCTACTCTAAGACCTCATAACGGGTACTTTTGCGAAAGGGTTACTAACGTAATTCGAAATTCCGCATACAGCGTTCGGAACATAGCTGCGGACGATTTGGAAGCAGATTACCATACGCGGCCATTTAATACATTGTGCAGATAGACCGCTAGATCATAACGTCTAGGAGAGAATAATGCTGCCCAGAGTAATCAGAGGATCTGGCAGACCTTGAAAGCTCCGAGGACAGGCCAGACGGACACATAATCAGACAGCTACTGGTACCGTTAGTATTGGAGTTCTTCGCTGGCTGTTGCAGATGAGGATGGAGCAAGTATGGGAATGCCACGAGCCGTGTTTGTTGGTTCTGAACTATCGTTATTTGTGGCGGTCGTTCAAAAAGCAGTGGTAAACTATATAATGATCTCGGCACTGATAACATATTTTAACTTTGCTTATATTTCTTGTGAATATACATGTGAAGTTCACAAATCAATTGTGACAAAATTGTCACAAATGACAATTTTTCTTGGATGCAACACTGATTAGTTGTAAAACAGACACCATACGAAAAATTAAAAAGTATGTTTACACAAATGTTAGTTAGTTAGTTAGTTAGTTAGTTTTGGTTGGTTGGTTGGTTGGTTGGTTGGTTGGTTGGTTGGTTAGTTAATCGACAGATCGATCATCCTCATTGCACATCGAACCATTCAGTCCATAATTGCTCGGATACCCTCCTCAGTAAATCCCGCAGCGTGTAACGACTGACGACATCAGTTCCGTATTGGTTTATTACACTTCTTTGGCTTCCCGCATAGTGTTCTTATTTTGCCACCTCTCTTTAACTTGCTGTTCTCTTAGCCTGACCTTGGTTGTAGATTCACAGTATTATTTTATTGTGTTTAGAGTCTTATAGTCAGTGAGGCTGATATACTTAGTGAGGCTGATATATTTAGTGAGGCTGATATACTTAGTGAGGCTGATATACTTAGTGAGGCTGATATACTTAGTGAGGCTGATATATACTGAATATACTATTTTCAGTGAGAACAAGACAGTTGCAGAATATGTCAATGAGCTGGATAAACTTCGCAAACAACTCGACATGCTGCAGTAAGTTTGACAACGTCTTTCTATCCCTGCATACTCTTCAAGATTCGTATAAACTGTAAACTATGTTTTCTGTTATACTTGAATGTGCCTCACATTTAATCAACTTGTTCTGTCCCAGACGGTTGTTACTGTAAGCAAATCTATACAAACTATTAACAATAGGCGAAAAGGTTGTAAATGTAGGGAATTATTATACGATTAACATGCTACGATTATGCGGAAAACGAGTGGAAAGGGACGACGAAAAGCTTCTAAGCACATGTGAAACATTAATGTTCTCAGGCCATACAGAAGGAAATGTATCCCCCCCCCCCCCAACCCCCCCCCCCCCCCCCCTTTCACAGTTAAGGACTATCTATAATGCTATCTGCAAGGGGAGAGTAAGCATTAATACAGTGAGAACACGTGAGTTCTAGATAATAACATCAGTTTTTAAAATCATGAAAACGACAGCAAATATGGGGGTAATAGCGTGTTATTTACAGACAAATGAAAGGATGAATCGGATAAGGAGAATTTTATATGAAACTTCAACGTATTTTAGGTAGTTAAAGAAATGGCAATATCAATATCAATGGCAATATGGGGACGGAGCGCTTATGGGAATGTCCCGAATGCTGTGATGTCGGTTCCTAGATCAATCAATCAATCAATGGCAATATCAAAAGTGCCGATGGTCTCAATGACAAGATAGGATCGGATAACACGAGTTTTTAAGAGATCACGGGAAAACACAGACTACGGATAATGAACGAAAGCAGAGAAACATTCATCAATTTTTGGCAAGTTGTCATTTACGTATTAACGAATTCATTCATTCAGTAGCGTGTCCTTTACAGAACCTCGCTCCCATAACAACCCTCCGGAAAACTTCTCGATCACAAGCAAGATGTCCCGCGTCTGATACACCCATCTGGAGATCATCCGCCACATCCTGCACCCATCTTCTCTTTGGCCTTCCTCTTCCTCTCTTCCCAGGCATATACCCTTCCATTATTGTTCTCTCCAAACTGTCGTGACGTTTCAAGTGACCAAAATACTTCAATTTTCTTTGTTTTATCGTCTTTAATAGCCATCCCTCCTCAATATTCAACTCTTGAAGTATGGATGCATTTGTTCTTTTCTTTACCCAAGATATTCTTAGAACTCGTCTATAACATTTATATTCAAAGGCATGTATGCGCTGTTCAGCTTGTTTAGTAAGTGTCCATGTCTCACAGGCGTATGTTGCAATGGGAAAGATGCATGCTCTTAAAAATCTAATTTTTGTAGTTCTGTCTGTCCCACACCATAATTTATTCATCTGTTTTAGTCTTTGAAGAGCAATGGATAGTCGCCGTTTTATTTCTTTCATTGTGTCACCATTATTCGTAATCAATGACCCAAGATATTCAAAATTTTCCACCACCTCCAATTTTCTCCCATTAATGTATATTTCTTTCTCCATAGTAGTTTTATCTGTATGCATTATCTTAGTTTTTGCTATGTTAAGATATAAGTTGTGATTTTCACTATTCAATTGTGTTGAGGCTATTAGGTTTTCTATGCCATTCTGTGTTGTGGATAGTAATACTGTATCATCAGCATATCGAATCTCTGGTATGTCATGACCGCCGATATTTAGGGCATCATATGGCTCCCTGTTTATATCATCTCTTACATTTCTCATTATATTTTCGGCATACAGGTTAAACAAATAGGGTGACAGCACGCAGCCCTGACGGACTCCTTGCTTGATGTCAAACCAATCTGATGTCTCGCCATCTATTCTAACTGCTGCTTGTTGGTCTAGATATAGCATTTTTATGAGATGTACTACATGTGAAGGAAAGCCCATATTCCTCATGATTTCCCAAAGTTTCTGATGCTGTACACAGTCAAATGCCTTTGAATAATCCACAAAACATGAGAATAGGTTTACATTAAATTCTCTGCACTTCTCTATTATTAAACGCATGTTGAATATGTGATCTCTTGTTCCTCTTCCTTGTCTAAATCCAGCTTGAACTACGTTAATCTCTTCTTCCATTTTCTTACTAAGTCGTCGCATTATGACTTTTAGTAGAATTTTACTTGCATGACTTATCAGGGCAACAGTTCTATAGTTGGTGCATAATTTCAGGTTGCCCTTTTTTGGTATTGGAATGAAGATAGTTCTCTTCCAATCTTTTGGCCATACACCATATTTCCAAATCTTTGTACATAATGCATGATATATGTGTATGCTTTCTTCTCCTCCTGCTTTAATTAGTTCAGCTGGTATCTCATCACATCCAGGTGATTTACCATTCTTCAGGTTCCTTATAGCCCAAGCAATTTCATCTAATGAGGGTTCAGGTTCTGTCTCTGCTGTCATTGGCTCATGTATCTCATTCATATCCTCACTGTCACTCATATCATACATTCCACTGCAGTACTCCTGCCATCTTTCTAGAATTTGTCTAGATTCTGTTAAGGTATTTCCCATCTTGTCACAGATAACATTCAATTGAGGTTGAACATTTCTTGTCAATAGCTTCATTTCCTTGAACATTTCATAATCTCTTCCAGTCTTATGATATTGCTCTATTCTGGTACAGCTATCTTGTATATATTGATTTTTGTCCTTTCTTGTGTTCCTTCTTATTTCTCGAGTTAAAGATTTATACTTCATCCTGCTATCGGATTCATCTCCTTTCTGTTTCAGCTCCCTTCGTTGTTTTATTAATTCTAACGTGTCTGATGTAATCCATGGCTTACGTTGCGTTTTCTTGGTCGGAATGAAATCTTTGGCTGCAGTTATCAAGATATCTCTAGCTTGTACTGCCAGTTCATCAGGTGTCATTTCTTCTTGTACAGACATCAAGACCCCAAAGCGATTCCTAACTTCTATGTTGTATGCGTCCGGTATTTGTGTGAGATCAAAACGAAGTGGCCTTGGTCCTCGGGTAAGCTTTTTGAGTTTTAATTTCAGATCTGCTTCTAATAACTGATGATCTGTATCACAGTCTGCACTTCGTAGGGTTTTTGCAGATGTTATGCTTGATCTCCATCTTCTTTGTATTAAAATATAATCTATCTGATTTTTGGTAAAACTGTCTGGAGACTTCCATGTGAAGAGTCTTCTTGGATGTTGTTTAAAAAGTGTGTTGGCTATCGTTAACTCATTTTCTGTGCAAAATTCAATTAATTTGTCACCTGCATCATTTCTATTTCCTAATCCAAATTTTCCTAAAATGTGTCTCTCATTTTCAGCTCTTCCTGCACCTACTTTAGCATTAAAATCTCCCATTATTATTGCTATATCATTATGACCAATCTTATTTAATGTGTCTTGTAGTGTGTTGTAAAAATCTTCAATTTCGTCCTCCTCTGCTGTTGAAGTAGGTGCATATATCTGTATGAGAGTTGTGTTTTTTGGACGGCCTTTAAGTCTAATAGTGAGGATTCTATCACTAACTGGATTATATCCCATTAAAGCTTTTGCAGTTGTCTTATCTAAACAAAATGCCACTCCACTCTGGCCTCCGACATCTCTACCAGAATAAATGAAAATACTTCCATTTTCAGTTGTGAAATGTCCCTTGCCGCTCCAGCGATGTTCACTAATTCCTAAAATGTGAATGTTTAACCTCTCAATCTCATCACACACTACTTTAAGCTTTCCCTCATACAAACTTCTCACATTCCACGTTGCCATTCTCACTCTGTTTCTTAGTCTGACACAGGGAATTTCCTTGGTAACACAGTCAGGATTAACTCCGTCATCACGATTACTAGTACTGGTCCCTGCGTCACACTCTTCCCCAGTGTTATCTGATCTGCCTGGCCTGGGGGTCTCGCCACCAGATCTCTTTCTTATTATGTTTTCTTTCATGGTTGTTATGGTTTCTTGGCAAGTTTTGCAGAAGGTAGTTTGCCGTTGCTTTCCTTCTGGGCAGTGACTGTACTAGTCGGTGGCCATAGCCATTGTCTCTACTGATGAGATCATCTGCCTATCGCCGCAGAGTGCAAGACCATAACCAACAACAATCTGTCGGCTGCTCTCACACTCCATCCACCACCTGCTTCCATGGCTTCACGTAACCCTGATCGGGGGGCTAAACGGGTACTCCACCTTGCCCAAGGGTGTCCCGTAGACTAACGGAGGAAAGGAGGCGTCTTACATCTCCTTTGATAGGGGATACATAGGGGATACATACCTATATTTGATATTAACCAGACCACAAAATACAAGAAAATAATATGTTGATAATATCTATATAAAAAATAAATTTAGGGCATCTCTACCAGATGTAAACACTGTTAAATGTGCAGATTCTTCTTTCTTTGTTCTTTTCCATCAACATTCTGTTTAATCCTTCTTGATTATAATTAGAATATATATGTGCGTGTTTTACTTCCTTTTGTGGATTTATAAACAGTAGTAATGGGAAAGTTCTCTAACATTAAAGATCAAATGAAGAGATCGGATGGATGTGATTAGGAAATTCTGAATAGACAAGTCCCAGTTGCTCCTGATATCCAGCCAGTAGGAGTGGAGCCACAATATACAAAGAAATCAGAAAAACTATCAAATTATTGAAAGATGGGAAAGCTGTTGGACCAGATGTTTTTCCATCAGAAAATATTGAAGACATCAATGACACCTCATCTAAATCTAATCCATAAATTATTTCGCAGAGTCTAGGAGACCAAATAAATGCCAGCAGACTGGGGAGAATGATATCTAGCGAACACATAGAGAACATTCCGGAGTGTGATAATTATAGAGAAATAATGTAGTTCTTAGTTCCTTGGACAATATTACGGAGGATCACTCTGGGAAGATTAAGAGGTGCTATTAACAAATGTCAAGAACCTGAATTCATACAGGCATGCTGGCCACTTCATTCATCCCTCACGATCACAAAACACGGTTGTGTAAATGGTATATAATGAATCAATATTTATTCTACACAATTACTATCAGGCGATATGGCCACACAGATATATACCGCTCGCTTCTCGAGCATACATTATTCGCACTCAAATACTCAAACACATTATTCACACTCGCTATGTCTAACTGCGTCCTGTCTAAACTACACAGTGGCTAGAGTAACATCACACAGGTCTTGTCGCTCTAACTGTCAAGTCCAGTCTGCCTGAGTTTACAGGTCTCGTTCAGTTACTGGTCCTCAGTCCTCGTGCGGTCAGCAGCGTTGCGTGCTGCGTCACTTGTCACGTAGTTCAGTAGTCCAGTACTCGTTACCCTACAGCTGTACTACCGTTCAGTCTGTTTACGGGTAGTTCCCCGTGGCCAATGTCCACTGTCCTATCTTGGGAGTTGATCCCCGTCATGTCTTAGTTATGACACGTGCGTCTCCTATCCATGTCCTGTCCTAGACTGTTTGGAGTTCTATCTCCTTATACTCTCTCTCTCTCTCTCTCTCTCTCTCTCTCTCTCTCTCTCTCTCTCTCTCTCTCTCTATCTATTCTCTTGTAAAGGTCCTTATCTATGTCTTGTCTCTGTCATTTCCTTACATCTGTCTTTGTCCTACTTCTATCTATATATCCAGCGCTTTGACACGCTCTCGCCCCCCCCCCCTCTGTATTGCGTCACCAAATTCACGTTATTGGGTGTGACGCAATCTGTCGTAATATCTAAAAAAATTAGTTGGGTCTAATGTTGTCAAAGTGCTGGCTAGGGTTAACTAATCATGTCCTGGGTATAATCAATGACTTATAAAAGTCTGATGTCACACTGTTGTATTTATAGACTGGCTTATGGTCAGCGTCGCACAAATGTATTGTTGGCCAGAGTCCACACTCATCTTCATTACACATATGGAAGCTGTAACGAACCAAAGCCTAAATGTCAATAAGACCTGCTTTTCAAAATGTCGATTGACCGACATCCCGAACAAATTGTCCCTGTTACGGGTACAAAACATGAATAAAATTCATGACTTCCGTGTACTGTTTTTCCAACTCTATTACATGTTGTGTGTTCGCTAATGTTCACCTATCTAACTTCCGTTTGTGGGTAAATCTTTCACTGTGTTCTCAAAGTTTCCTAAGTCTGTTATGTCCCCTGTTCATGAATTTCCCCCTTTCCTTTATACTGCTGTCTGTATTTTTATCTGTCAGTATATCTGGTTGTTTGCGTGTTTATTTAACTCTTAGTGTATGCTTAAATCACAAACATAGATGTATGTCTATAATTTAGTGAATGCCGTTTTCAAGCATCACAGATTGGTTTACGCAGTCACGAATGAATGCGTTTGCTTAATTTGTGACTGCTCTGCCGAGCTGAGATGCTGGAAAATACTCCTATACATGTAATGTAATAATGGCAACAACACACATAAAACTACACAAACACATGTGTCACCTCTAAGACGAAGACACATCACAAAAACTCTTGGCTGCGACAAAAAGATGCACCATTGTTCACTCACACATTATTTAATACATTCACTCTATCCTTGCTCTCGTCTTTCTCTCTCTACATTCACACATCACAGGTTTAGAAAAAATTTATGTCATTAAAATAATACAATGAAATAAAATAGAGAAAACCCCAAAAATTACAAAAAATAGTTTTGGCTCACTCTAATCATTTGTAGAGCCGAATAATAGTGCTGTCTATTAGAACTATCTATCTTATTTATAGTATTTACAAGTTGACTGGATTGACTAGACTAAGCCTAAGTATACTAACTATTCTAATTACATGCTATACTCTACTTTGGTGAGCTGAGATTTACTAAGGGAAGATAATCTAAGTAACTAAATGAAATGAAGTGAAATGTGTTGGTTCCCTTAATCTAACTATTTTTTCCGATGGTAATGATTTTTACCTGATTCGATGCCATCCGCCAACCGATTGCCAAATAGTCTCAACTCTTTGACCCCTTCATCAATATATTGGTAAGATCTTGGCAGTCCGTTTGTTTCTTTCGTTTGCGATCCCTTGCTTATTTTTAATACCCTGAAACGAAGTTTTATGCCGAAAGAAGGTTTTTCATTTACACACAGGCCACGAGACATCGAAATTTGGTGAATTAGTCGTGTTGATGTGTTTAAAATTGTGTTTAAAAAGTTGTAGTTACTCGCGGTTTTAGGAATTGCGTGGGCCCTTGATTATCGGTCTTATTTACATCAGATAAAAGTTGTAAACAATGTTAGATTGTAGTTATTCTTATTTAAAGGAATTTGTGAACGATTCTAAACTGATAGCACATGTTAAATGTGTTTGTTCGGTTAAAAATTATTTATGAATGTAAACAAAAACTAACCGGCTACCTTAGCTGGTTAGCCGCTAACCGTGAAAGTTTGTCATCATGTCGAATTAGCTAATGGACCACACTTGTGCCCCTAAAGTTTGCTTTGCCTATCACAAAGTATTTATGGAGTATTTAAATAATTAAATTTAAAAGAATTATAATTATAACTAAATAAAAAATAGCGCACATTTTGTGTTTATCGGCAGAAAACGGTCAAAACCTGTCTCGTGATTTTCCGACATTTTCCATTTTATGTGACAATGATTCGCTTTAAAATAGGATGTTTTTATTGTGATTTATTGGTGTTATGGAGCCGTTCTAGTGATATTTGTGTAGCAAAGTGGTGTAGTTATAATTCAGTAAGTTTCATTGGATTATAAACAGCGATGGAGCAGTACCGCCTTGGTAAGTGGATAATTTCACGTACTTGTCGCCTCTGTCTTCAATTTATTTTTTACAACATCTGCTAATATTATTATTATATTTCTAAATTTTAGCAACAGTAGCAATACTAACGTGTTCCTTGTGCAATTTCCTTTAATTTGATATATAATACAATACATTTGCTACCATTTTAACAATTTTTAGATCATTAATATGACACACCCCTTCTTCCCATTTTCTGCCATCAATTTCTGCTTGGGCAAAACCCGCTTTTTGTTTGGCACTGAATCAGTTAACTATGTTATACTTTTAAACTAATCTGTCTTAACTAAACTAAAATGTCCTAAATATTATATAATTAGCGATGGAATGATAGTCTATTACGAGACTTATATGATGTAATTAACTAATGTACAAATATTTACGTCTAATTATCCCTGTATCTACATGGGAGTCGGGAAATTGATGTTACTAATTTACCGACAAAGAAAGTTGTTATATAATTCTCAACTAAACTACACATAAACTAAATTATGATGTGAAACTTCAATAAAAATATTATCATATACATCACAAATACATGCATTTTACACTAGTATAATAGTTAAACTAAGTTGCTCTATGCAAGGTGATGATGTCGCGTCCTTTCCCTTTGAATATCTTCATTCTACACACAGTTTCTATTTACACTGTTCGATATTCGACGCGATGATCCTGAAGTGTCTATTTACAATGTTCTCTTCATCTGTGTTGACTATATGTAATGGTATCGACAATGCTCGTCGTTCATATATGTACAAAGTCTGATTCACAGTAATCACTATGTTCGAGAACAATCTGCTGCTGGTGTTAATGACGATGATGGTGTTGTGTCGTCTTTCTGCTGCACTTCAGATATTTCAAAGTTCGAAGGTCTAGAAAGCATGTCGGCCAGTGTGTTATTTCTCCCTTTAATATGTCTGACCGAAAATGAATAATTTTAGAGTATCAGGGACCATCTGTAGATCCTTTTGTTCTTATGGACTCCTGTATACATGACTGTGAGCGGGAAGTTGTCAGTTTCAATGACAAAGTGTGTCCCTGCCAAGAATCTATGTAGTTTATGGACACAGTACACAATAGCTAAAGCCTCCAATTGAGAGATATCATACTTAGCCTCAGTAGGGGTAATCTTGCGACTTACATACATTAATGGGTGGATAATGTCGTCATACTTCTGACATAATACGCCTGCGATGGATACTGCACTGGCGTCTGCCTAAGAAAATATTGTAAATGTGGGTTAGGTAACCAAAGGATTGGGACATTGCTAAAAAGATGCTTAAGTTTTGACATTTGCACTCATTAAAATAGCATCTTGAACATCAATTTTGACATTCGACTTTAATAGATTAGAAAAAAAACACTGGTGATTTCTGCCAAATTGGGAATGAACTTGTTGAAATAGTTCACCAGGCCCAGTAAACTTCTCACTTGTTTTCTGCTGGTTGCCATTGTGAGGTTCAAAATTTTGGTCTTAATTTTGTGATCAGTTTTCAATTGGCCTTTAGATTTTGTATGGCCTAAGCAATTTGTTTTACCTGTATAGCTTATCACATTATACATAATACACAAAGATGTTATTGTATTATAAGATGACGTCACAATTTTACACATTTGCAAAAATGGTGGAAAAATATGTCCTCTTCCAATATATGCAAGTAATATCAGTATCACTTTCCCTGGACATTTGTTTGCTGTATGGTGTAGTTTGTACATATAGCATATTGTCCATATAACTTTCCACAAGATCAGTAATCTCGTCGTGCTGGAGCCATTTTTGTGGCATGTGTTTGAGTTTCTGTAGTTTCCTCTGCCATTTTGATTGTGTCCCTTAAGACTACTGTCAGGGTGTTCTGTGTTAATCATAATGTGTTGTGCGCCATGTTGCCTAACAGTGTCTATTTGATGAAAATATGAGTTTTGTCCTGTGTCTACTGTATGTGTTTTCTGCTGTGTTTCCTGTTTGTACATGTTACTGTTGTCATCTGATGTTATTCTATTGGTGATCATCCTTTCTGGTGGTTTAAATGTTAGGTGTTTATCACTTTTATATACAACCGTGCAACAATTTGCATGAGCAACAAATGGATTATGCTCCCTTTTGTTGGTGTTTTGTTTTATTATCCCTGGTTGTGTCCTTTAATTTAGTAATTCCTAGTAGATGTTCTTGTTTGTCTTCTATCTGAATTCTTGGTGTGATTGCATTGTGTTCGTCTTCTGTCTCCTGTTTTTGTCTTGAGTAATATGGTTTGAGTAAGCTGATATGGAATATCTCGAGTTTGTGGTTCAGTGATATTTCATACTCAACGTCGGTTAATTTTCTAACTATTTTGAATGGTCCTTGCCATGTCATTGCTAATACATCCCTCTTATCGGGTAATAGCGCTATAACCTCCTGTTCAGGTTGAAGTTCCACGGCGTTCGCCACTTTGTGAGCATGGACTTCTTTCCATGCTTTTATGTCATTAATGGAACATTTCTTTATCTGAGGCAGGCACCCGATTATAAGATCAGTACATGGGTCATCTAAGATAGCACAGGTAAATGTGCCAGATAAGAAAGGGGTGTTTATACGAGCCGTTGCTAACGGATACTTCTCTATGTTCCCCGAAAAAGTTAGGCAGTTTACAAACTGGCCTGTATAGTCTTCTGGATTGGCCAATTCCTTCCTTAGACCGATCATGGTACTGTTGCTATCGATTAAGAGTTGGCAAGGTTTATCATTGACCATTCCATCGTAGAGTTCTAATTTACCTATGGAGGCAACTGCTGTATTTGCGTTCTCAGTTGAACACGGTACTGAATGCCCGCATTCTAGCATTCCGTCTTCATGGAATTTATGACATATATCACATCTTTCAAAGTTAAGTACGTCACTTGCAGCTACTACATTCTCTCCGGATTGTAACATTCTTTCATTCACACTTTCAAGCTCACTTTCGCTCTCAGATGATGTATCACTAAGCACAGCATTACTGGCTCTTAATCTCTAACGTCCAACACACCTAGAACTATAATGACCAAACGCCCGGCAAAAGAAGCATTTGACTGCACGTCTATACGTGTTTCTTTTGTCCTCTTGTTTCTTTATCATCATCTTCAGGTGAGATGAATAGCCTGGGTTTTTGTCACACACAGCAAACTGATCATGACAAAGATGGCAATATGGACATTGAGGTGGCTTTGTTTTTGGTTTATCCCTCATTTGAAATGGTTTCTTCCTCATTTGGAATGGATTTTGAAGTTTACTTTCTGCAAAAGCCACTATCTCCGTTTCTTCTATGGTTGATTTAAATATGTCCCTATTTGAAGAAAAATATGCTGACCCCCGTTTCTCTAGCTGTTCTAAAGACTCTATATCAGCTTGCTGTAAAAATTTGGCAAAGGGAGTTGGGACCGTTGAGATAATTTTGTCCATTATCATCAGGTCTTTGAGCTTTTCAAAGCTTTTATTTACCTTTGCAGCGTTCAGCCACTTACTGTATAAACTCTGTACATTAGATACATAATCAATGAATGTTTCGTTAGGTTTTGGTTTTAATTTTGAAAACTGAATTTGGTAACCTGATGAGTCTAGCAAAAAATGTTGCATAATGCGTTGATAGATGTAATCATAATTATTTCTTAGCTCATGGGGAATAGATTCTATTACTTTTAAGGGCTCCCCAGAGAGATTTTTCATATATATCATTGCCCAGTGTTCTTGTGGAACTTCCTGGAATTTTAGTTGGAATTCCACATTCTCGGTCCAGGCAGAAATTGAGTCTCCTTGGCAGAAGGGTTTGACTATCCCTTTGTACTTGCTAAACGTATTCTCTTCTTCTTTACTCTTTATCTTAGTTGTTGCTATGTGTACGTGAGATTCGATTTCCAGCTCTTTCATCTTCAACTGGGTTTGTGATTCAATCTCCAGTTGTTTTTCTTTTAATTTTGTTTCTTCTGCTATATGAGCTACTTCTAATTCTTTTATAGCTAGCTCTTTTAATTTATTGGCTTCAGCCAGTTCTAACTGTTTTAATTTAGTGGCTTCAGCCAGCTCTGCTAGGTCTTTTTGATGCTGTCGTTCCTGGGCTCGTTCTTCTCTTTATGCGTTTTTAGCTTCTTTTTCAATTGCTGCTTTCTTATCTGTATACTCTCTGTACTAATTCTTGGCCCATTGTTCTAATTTATCACCACTAAATCCTATGTCTTTACCCGCTTCTATGCATTCTTTTAATGTTGACATTTTTGTTAGTTAGTTTATACACACATCCAAAAATTAGAAATACTTTTCTATAATATATCTAATTATTCATTGCATTCAAAAATATAAGATGCTATTCTATGATGCATTAATCAAAACTATCTATGTACTTATCTGACAACTTTCAGCTTTTCCGGGCCTACTGGGAGTTGTCTTCTCTCAGTTCAGTTTCTAATGCTGTTCTGAATGCTTCTGCTCTGCATTCTGTTATATAGAGCAGCAACAATTAATATTCAGAAAAAACACACATGCAAGTTGATATCTTAATTAACAATATTTCTGTGTCGTCGTTCTCTCCGACGGGATGCTGAAATGCGAAGTTAGTGTATTAAATTTTGTCTGTCGTTGTGTCAGTTGTCTCGTCTTTGTCATGTAGTCTTCACTGGCGTGAGGCATCAACTGAAACATCTCTGTGACACATGTTATTATTCATTATATAATTAACACTTGTTCACAATTTTCAAAACGTAATCTTTCTTTGTCACTCTTCCGTAAGTGCTCTTACACTTTCAATCTTTCAATTGTACACAGTGAATTAATTAGTAGATTTTTCCACTCTTTTTTACACTACTCTCGCTTTTCACTTGGCACTGAGTTCTTTCACGCGTTCTGTTACAATCACGCTGTAATCATCTTCTTGCTGTTATCAAACAACCACACATTAATCATATTTCATTTAAACTTTCTACTCTCACTTGTGGTGTTCTCTTGATGAAAAAACAATCACTCTTATACACCCAGTAGGTCATAGGTTCATTACGAACTTCTGACACCACTCTTGGCTGCCTGTCAAGAACCTCTATTCATACAGGCATGCTGGCCACTTCATTCATCCCTCACGATCACAAACACGATGGTATGAATGGTATATAATAAATCAATATTTATTCTACACAATTACTATCAGGCGATATGGCCACACAGATATATACCGCTCGCTTCTCGAGCATACATTATTCGCATTCAAATACTCGAACACATTATTCACACTCGATATGTCTAACTGCGTCCTGTCTAAACTACACAGTGGCTAGAGTAACATCACACAGGTCTTGTCGCTCTAACTGTCAAGTCCAGTCTGCCTGAGTTTACAGGTCTCGTTCAGTTACTGGTCCTCAGTCCTCGTGCGGTCAGCAGCGTTGCGTGCTGCGTCACTTGTCACGTAGTTCAGTAGTCCAGTACTCGTTACCCTACAGCTGTACTACCGTTCAGTCTGTTTACGGGCAGTTCCCCGTGGCCAATGTCCACTGTCCTATCTTGGGAGTTGATCCCCGTCATGTCCTAGTTATGACACGTGCGTGTCCTATCCATGTCATGTCCTAGACTGTTTGGAGTTCTATCTCCTTATACTGTCTCTCTCTATCTATTCTCTTGTAAAGGTCCTTATCTATGTCTTGTCTCTGTCCTTTCCTTACTTCTTTCTTTGTCCTACTTCTATCTATATATCCAGCTCTTTAACAACAACAACAACAACAACAACAACAACAACAACAACAACAACAACAACAACAACAACAACAACAACAAACGATGAACGAGCTGCTTCCGACCAAATAGATCCGTCATTGTCCCGATAGTCGCATAATATAGCAAAGTATAATAATAGGCCTATAGCAAAGTACTCAACTAAAGTTGTTACTTTTATTAGAATTGTAGATGGCGAAAGGGCTTTTAATATCATCGATAGAATATCACGCTGAGGTTGATTCTGTACTTGTGGATCTCACAGACAATCATTGTCGTAATAAGGACAGCTAATGCAGATATAAAAATGTGGAGTAATTCATAAGGAAGGTCTAACAGGTGCTTGTGAAATAAAGACGTGTGCGACAGGGATGTTTTTGGTAAGCTTGATTATTCTCACAGTCTATAGACTGGATTATGAATGCAACAATAACAACAGTCATATGTGGAATACCCTGGGCCCCGACGAAGCAACTTGATGATTTGGACGACATTGCATTCAGGAAATCAAATGCAAGTTGAATACATTTGATGGAATGTCGCAACAATGCCGTCTAAAATGCATAGAGGAAAGACAAAGATTATGAGATAAATTTACAAACAAGCAAATAATAACCCAGTCCTCCTTAGTAAAACCAAGAAGAAAATAATACTTGAAGAGGAGATGATTATCACCAAGTATTGCTCCGTCTGGGTAAAATACCATGGTATGTTTAAACTGGGTTTTAATGCTTTATTAATGGGCACATGCCGTCTGTAATTGAGTTATGGGTGAATTAAATGCCCATCTTAAAGAAAGCAATATAGACAGTGATTTGTTTGCTTTCTCACTAGTTAAGTAGTCAGCTAAGAGTGGGGTCAGTTCTCAGAAGTAGATGTGATGCTTTGACTAGTATCACTGACCAGGCCGCGATAGCCCGGTGTCTAGAAGGCTTGCTTATCGGTGCGCTTGTATGTGTTCTAATCTCCCACTCGATGGCGATGTTTCAGAATCTGACTCTGACTTCCAGGTCTACACAGCCTAACGTGGGGACCATGAAATGTTCTGGGAAGTGAAGTCGGCTGAAGTGATAGTGATGACATCAACTATCTAGTACCGATTGGTCTTTACAAACATGTGATCAGCACCATATACCAATAAATCTCAAAGCTTTTATAAAAATGTGTAAAATATCACTGTGAGGTCGATCTAGGTTATCGACATTTCAGTGTGATACTTTCCATAATATTCTGGCAAGAGGAAACAACGAGAAAGGAGTATTTCACCTCAACATATTAAGCCTTGACCAAATATACGTGAATATCTACCACTCTGCACCACTATAATAGTATCCACCATGATGATATTATGTTGCTATTAACTGATGATGGTCAGTGACCTGTTTCCGTTTTTGTTCTGCAGTGAAGCCAATAGGAATTTATTGGACACCAACGACGATTTAAGAGAACTTCTGGATTCAGTCCCGCCAGTTATCCCCCCGTACAGACGGACATCGTCTCTTGATGTAAGTGACATTCGCCTGCATTGAACAGTGTAACTTACACACTGTATACCATTATACGTCTGTTATTATTTAGAGTTCATGTTCGCGATGCTGTTTTTGAATTGTGATATTTTCCTTAAAGCTAAGTGTTATTGTTTTAAATATTTTGTCGTTGATAATGTGATTTGTCGTAACGTCGGCAAATATGTTGTATGCCTTTCGTTTGGCCAGGTTTTTATTAATATGTTAAGTTCACTCATTGTTAATATGTACAACAGAGACAGAAAATAAAATACAGATATACTGTGAGAAACAGACAAATGTTCAAGAAGCAAATAGACCCCGCGATGATAGTTTACTAAAATAGTTGGTTATATATGTGTGTTGTTTGTGTTATTTTCTGCACCAGGCCCATCACAGGAGATCCTCGTTACCGCAGTGCCCAGAACTCTTGCTTGGAAGACCGATGGTCTTGTGTTAACTTCTCCATACGCTTGGATTTGTATAGCAATTGAACTGAACCCAAAGGTCGACCCAGCCTGACATGGGTACTTGAAATGTTCTGGAAACTAAAGATGTTCTGTGTGATGTTGGTCACAGCACCCATCAGTTGCCGCTAGGTCTATTAAATATTGGGCTTACATAATAGACCTACAACGCATCAATGCCTGTACAAGGGCACGATACTGTTTGTTAACTCATTATAGGAATAGATTTCACAGACAGCGCTGCGACAACACAAATATTTCATAGACAGAGCTGATAAAACAAAAATATTTCACAGGCAGGGCTTGGGCAACACACACATTTCACAGACAGAGCTGATACAACAAACATATTTCACAGGCAGGGCTGGGACAACACACACATTTCATAGACAGCGCTTGGACGACAAACATATTTAACAGACAACAACAATATTATCTCAAATTATGGAAAGCACCACCCTCCCTTCGCCATCCCATACAAGACACGCACGCACACACACACACACACATACACACACACACATACACACACACTGCATTCTGTTGGTGCAGTTAGCTGCTATGATAATTTATGCTGCTAATACAATACAATTTTCGTCTAAAAATGTAACCACATGCATTACTGTTTTATAATTAAATAAAGTAACCACATTCATATGGGCAGGGATATGTGTATTTCAGGAAGGATAATCGCCTGATTACAGACCCATGTTAGTGTGTACTCATTCGTGCGTGTGCGCGCAGATGTGTATGTGTGTGTGTGTGAGAGAGAGAGCGAGAGAGAGAGAGAGAGAGAGAGAGAAGAGAGAGAGAGAGAGAGAGAGAGAGAGAGAGAGAGAGAGAGAGAGAGAGAGAGAGAGAGAGGGAGAGGTTCAGTTACCAGTAAGCTCATAAATGTTTCCTATCAGTATAGTGTTGAAGTTAAACCATGCTCACTCAGTTCCTGGACCTCCATTGCAGTTTGTGAATTTTCTTGGAGCACTCTGAAGTTTGATTGCTTATGACTTCTATGGGGGATCTCCGAAGTTTGATTGTTTATGAATTTTCTGAGAGTACTCTGAAAATTTATCTTTTACCATTCAAGTGGCCTGACCCCCCAAGCCAGGCTATCGGAGTCCTAACCCAGGACCGAAGTAGCATGTCCATGAGGATTGTGTTACTTTCCTCAACCTCTCTGAGCTCAGAAACCAGAGGAGTGTGCAAGGCCCTTACCCGAACGGTTCATGACATGTGTAGCCGACTGTTTTTAGAAGTTTCATGAAATTGTCTAGAAGAAAAAAAAAGCAGCGATGAGGAAGGCAAGAAATCAGCTCAATATGCGGGATCTAGAAGATGTGAGGATTTGTGTAGAGGCCGCGGAGATGTGGTATTATACAAAAACCATGAGAACACCGTAAACGGATAGAAAGATCAGTGAACATCTAAAAAAAATAATGTTAACTCACAAAGAGAGCTGGTTTATTGTATCAGAAGTTTGGGCAGTCCATATTATTCGGGCATGTTACGAAAAAAGGAAAGCTGGAAAATGTCGTCACAACGGGAAGGCTGGAGGGGAAGAGAGAGACAGGGGGGGGGGGGGTGACTAAGAGAGAAGGCGCTGGACAGTCTGACATCCTGGCATGGAGGAAAGTCGGTATTTGGAATTATTGGAAGCACATGAGACAGAAGAATGTGGATAGACATCATCACAAACACCTCGTGGCATGGACTTGATGGAATATAAGAATAAGAATATGTGAAATCCAACAATTTCACACAACTACGGCAGTATTGTCTATGTGACTTCATTAATCTCTACATATCCACACACTGATACACACATACTCACACACATATACTCACACACTCACACCTATTAAAATAACAATAAGGGACCTCGTTTGGCGGCCTGAGCCGTGTTGGATATATGGTGCTAGCCCCACATTTGATAGACCACTCAGCGCTCGATGAGATCAAGATGTCGTCATTACTTTCCGGGTCGACATGGGAGAATTTGTTTAAATCCCCACATCGTTGGGGATTAGAAACTATAACCAGCCGACTGGCAGGCGAGCACGCTAGTATCTGAGCCTCCTCGGCTCCTATTCATGCTTGCTTGCCGCTTGCTTGCTTGTGTTCGTTGGCTTGAGCTCCAACGCGAAGTACTGTATGTCGGATGAAGGCATCCTGTTGTCCAACATCAGTGTGATGTCATACAGGACCTGAGGTTTCCGTGAGTATCCGTTGTCCCATGTCTGGCTTACTGGTGTGCAGACTGGTGGTTCCTCGCCGTACAGGCAAACACACTCTGACTTCGGAGGAATCGGCGATCCTACTGATTTTAGCCAGGACTCCGAAGGGACCTGTTGCCCAGGACGCTCGACGAGGACGCGTCAATAGGTCTTGGCCTGTATATAACCCGGCTCTGGTGCCTTGGAAACACCTCTGCGTCCCGCTCCTATTCATGATTATTAGTTTGTTTACTTGGTAGTAAAATAACATTAATAAACTCAGTTTTGTTTATACGTTCCCCCTGAAGTCTTCCCGCAGTTCAAAGAGCTGTCAAAGTCCGTCTTCAACCCATTCCAAGCACGGCCTTATCATAATCGACCATGTGGATTCCCAATTACAGTAAGTTCTGTTCACTGTTTAGTATTTTAGGAGGAAAAAATCGCAATTCATGTCTATTCACAGTTAAGAGTTAGTTATATATTCTTCACATGACATCGCCGACAACCCCAGCATCTTTTGGCTGTTTATTATTTCTTGGCAAGTTGAGTTGTTGAGTTGAATTGAGTTTAGCTAAGATCCGACATCACTGCACCCGGGACATTCCCATATGCGCTCCGTCCCGTCATTCAACAGCCAGCGAGGAGTCACACTACTAATCGTTCCCACCGCTATCTTATTAACAGTCCCCCTGGTTTTCCCTCACAGTTTTAAGATATATACACGAGAACGCCAACCAGTCCCCCGCAATCTCATCCTTTCCACATACGGGTTCTCAATCTGTCCCTGCACCTTCTCCACCTGGTCCCATAGGCGTACGACCACCTCTCCCTTGTCCATAGGCAATCTCCCACCAAGAAGTGCATTCTTTGCCAGTCTATCAGCCTTTTCATTCCCCCACACTCCCGCATTGCCAGGGCATAATATCCATACAATTCTTACAATCTGTGACCTCTGAAGTGAGGTGAGCCATTCCACAAGAAACATTCCTTTCTCTACTATACTAAGCATACTCCTTGAGTCCGTGATGAAGACAGTGCGTGTTGTAGTGGTCTCCTCTAACCAACAGAATGCCGCTATTACTGCTTCCAACTTCATTTTCATGCTAGAGATCGTAGCCTCATATGCCATACTCTCCTTTTTCAATAATCGTCCATTAGCTTTCGCAATGAAACCCCAACCACTCCGTATGTTTCACACCACTGACCCATTAGTATAGATCACTAAGTCACCTTGATGTGTGTTACTCTGGGTTTACGTTCAGTACTTTGCCATTGCTTTCTGAACGCCCGGCAATCATGCCTTTGTATGGAAATCAACGCAAGACAGTCTGCTATCAAATCACCCGCAGCTGTGTTTCGAACGTGGTATGCGGGATAACGCATTGCATTCGTAAGCCTTTCTCCATATAGCTGGCTTTGGCAGTTACCTGTATTTATGTAAAAATTTGCTCAAACATCAAAAACGTTACCATAACGTAACTCATATCAATGAGTTTTGTTAATAAATTAATTATGCGTTAAGGATAATTATTATCACATACTTTAAATTAAAATGTATCAGTGATTATTGATGATTAGATGATATAAACATTAAGATTGTTTTTTATTGTAGCTGTAATAAATTGCTGAGCATCCATACTTCATTTTCAGAGAGCATCTACATTACAATCAGCCTCTGAGAACGGGGGTGATGCCAAAATTTCTGACAGAGGATGGGGAGGATGATAATTACATGGAGGACTTAGGTAACTATCACATTGTTTGATCCTGCATTCATGTGCATGGGTCTAACTTGCTTCTTGTGTGTATAAATGATTGCTTAAATCATAAAACCATCGCACAACGCAGCTCGTTTGGAATCTTAATGAATACATCGAAACATACATAAAGATAATGCCATCTTATTTGATGGGACTTCAGGTCCACTTCGCTTATACTACACCCAAGTATACTATAAGAAGTCAGGTGTATTCTGCTGCATGACAATGCACGGCCTCAGAAATATCTCCGTGTGAAGCAGGACCTCGCAATGTACAGTGTGATTTTCCTGAAACTATCTACATATAATCTCAACCTGGCACTGATGGATGTTATTCGATCGTTTCATATTGTCGGTTCGAGGACATTTATCTCCAATACGACAATATAACTGAGAAAGATGTCAAAGAAAAGATTTCAGAAAGAAATGTCCAATGACTATGTGAAAGTTGGTAAAGATGTGGAGTTACGAGAGGAATTATGTTGAAAGACAGGTTTTCTTCCTTTATTCTTTTTATGTTCTTTAATACAACACCCCCCCCACCCCACCCCTTTTTATTCACTGGAATATTATGCCTCAACTAACTCCCGTTAAGACGATCTGTTTTTGCTGCTATGTCCTGCAGTCACGTCCCACCCATGTTATTCATTTCTGTCTTTAATTCTCTTGTCCGTGTGAGTTTGTTTGCCCTATAGGTTCCAAAGAAAGTGCTTTCTTGCTATAATATTACCAGGCTTTCTTAACGCATGCCCTATCCAGTGACAACTGCAGGACATGGGGTTTAAATTATTCCGATTGTTATATAACAAACATTTCAAAGGACATATTATAACTGTATATTATACGTTTGACAGTTGCGTATGTTTTATATTTTGATTTGTTAAACACATGTAATAAATGACTACCCATTGTGAATGAATGTTCACTAACAGATAGTGGTCATTCTACTCTTCGTGACGGCAATGATGACACAGAAGCTGAAAGTATTAGTGCACATAGCGACACCAGGAGAGACAGACGACACCAAATGGTTCACTCCAGTTTACGAGCACAGGAAGAGGATGTAAGATGACATATTCTGTTGTTATAGCTTTCCTTTCTGTCCTGATCACGTCATTGTGTAACTTTGATTTCATATTGCTTACTGAACTATTTTTACAAACAAGTTGTGCATGACCTACCGTTTGTTATATATATGTGTGAATACTTGACGTGAGTGATGAAATGGTCAATATCTAGAGGCAGTGGAGATGTGACTTTTGTGAAGTAAGTCAAGAATATCGTGGGCAGAGACACTAAGGTATTGAGATCGGCAGGTCTTATAAGGTCACTCGTCATATCCATATAGAAATGACAAATTAAATATATGGAGGATATCAATAAAATAGATTAAATACATACATAAGCCTTGTTTGGGAATATAGTTAGGTATGAGAGGCAGCGGAAAACAGAGAAAGATACGCTTGAAAAAAAAAATAACTTGAATCGCTGAGAAACAAATTGTCATGGCTCTTTCTATATATATGGTTATTATTATACCGGTAACGGACCTCAAATAAATAATTGTCCCTTGCTTTGTTGGCAGTAATAAGGGAACATCACCACAGCATTGCTTGTTTTAAAATTCTCAAACCCTTCAGTTTTTGTTGTTGATGAAAACAGTTATCATCTTTCGCATCGTTAATACAGAAACTTTACAATCACATTTAATTGATTCTATGATATTTCTCCATCTTATAGTCAATGTCGTGGAGCTTTGGTTATAATGTCTGTCCACAGTCTTCTGTCTCGTGTACTGCCAATCATTTCAAAAACAAATGTTTCTCCATACCAAGCTGTCAAATTGTTTATTATATTTACTGTTCGTCTTTCCTGCCTTTCTTCCCCTCCAATTGCCCCATTGGCACGACACACACCAACAATCCCCGTCTTATGACATGTCCAAAGTATGTGGACTGTCTTCTTTTGATGCGAGTAACCAGTTCTGTTTATGAAGTCGTTACATATAATTTTCTCGTAACTCTTTTCATCTGTCCATGGTGTACAGTTGATGCTAATTTTGTTCCGTTATTCATTAATATACAGTCTTTAATTTGTGCATTTTGTGTCATTGCATACCCACATATGTTATTCTAGAAATAATTCCATGATGCACCTTTATGGATAACATATGTCACTGACAGTATATTGTCATCATCATGTACCGTGTCGATAAGCGTGGGCGGTCATATTTCGCCATCTCACTCGATCACCACAGTCGTTGATCAGCTCAGTGTTCATGTCTCAATCATGCCACGTGGTCAAGCCATCCAGGTATCTACTTCTCTGCCTTCACCTTGTTCTCTTCCCCTTGATCTTCCCAGTTGTCTCCAAGTTCTCCAGTTTATTTCTTCTCATAACGTATATTATACGTCCTTCTAATATTAGTTGCAATGCATTTTCTATTGTTACTTTCACAGCGTTCATTTATATCTCACATATTTATGAATTGTGTCTATGTGTTTCTAAAGCCCTATTCCAATGACGAAATGGACACCGACATTGAGAGACCAGAAACCCCAGAAGAAGAGACATGTCGGTACCTTGTGAAACGTTCTGTGTCTGCTGGCAGCAAGGGATCTAATCGCAGCCTGCGTTCGGTAACCAGAGATGAGTCCGTGTTTAGTCAGTCGTCCAAGTCCAGCAAGGGGTCCACCAGACGCCAGCTTCCGGCAGTACCCACTAGAGATGTGAGTCAGTTGATTAGCATAGTGAGTTAGTTATAGGTAATGTTGATTAACATACATAGTTAGTTATAGGTGATGTTGATTAGTATAGTGAGCTATTTATAGGTAATCTTGATTAGCATAGATAGTTATAGGTAATGGTGATTAACATAGATAGTTATGAGTAATGTTGATTAGCATAGATAGTTATAGGTAATGTTGATTAGTAAAGTGAGTTAGTTATAGGTAATGTTGATTAGCATAGTACATTCAAGTTAATTATAGGTAATGTTGACTATTTACAAACGCATAAAGTACGTTTTCAAAGGAAACATAAGGAGGTCAAACAGGCAGATGAATGTAAAGGTAACCACACATCAGACATTGTCGTTGAAGGACGATTTGTTTGGCTTTCAAGTGGTACGAGATAGGGTAGACGTTTTCCTTCTTCCTAGCCTTTACTTCATAGAAGCTTTTGAAAATTAAATGGTGCACATACAACCAATCAACCATAAACCAATAAATCACCAATCAATCAATCAACCACACACGGACCAATCAACCACAAACCAAACCAATAAACAATAAATCAACTAATCATCCATAAGCCAGACAATCAATCAATCAATCAATCAATCAATCAATCAATTAACCAACCAACCAATTAACCAGCCAAAGAACGACCAATCAATAAACAAATCAGTAAACTAACCAGTCAATCAAACAATCAGTCAGCCAACCAATAAACCAGCCTATCAATTAACCCATTAAACACAAATCAACATATCAGCCACAAAGGAAGCAAGCAGCAAACTAAAGAATTATCCAACCAGCCAACGAATAAACAAACAAACCAACAAACTAACTAACCAACAAACAATCTAACCAATCAATTAATAAACCAGTCAAAAATCACATAAGCAACCAATCAGTCACAAACCGCCGACCAACAAACCACAAAATAACCAATCAGTAACAAACAACAAAATCAATCACTCATTCAAACAACATAACAACAAACCAATCAATCAAACAAATTACCAATAAATCAGACCGCCAATCAAACAAGAAATTAATCAATCAATCTCATTGACATAAGCCTGGGTCATTGACAGTGAGTTGAGTGACCGGGCATGAGAAAGAATGGAGATGAAAGTGGGAGACAGTAAGGTGAGTGACCTGGCTACGAGGAAAACAATCAACCCTGAGAAATAATGGGGCGGATATGAGTGGAAGACCCCAGGGGGGATGGGGCGAAAGACAGTTGTGTGTTGTGTGAAGTCAGGATACTGAAAAGTCAGTGAGAGAAGAGACCGACTGCGGGTCAGGTCGTTTGAGGGAGTTGAGTTTGAGATACCGAGGGAGTCGGTAGTCCACGGACAACGGTGTTGTGTTGTTCTCCGAGTTGTGAAGACAGGCCGGAACCAGAGTGGGTTCTATAGGGAGTGAGGGCCTAAACCCAGAGTGGGTTGCACAGTTGAGCAGTGGCTCCGACCCAATGTGTGGGTTGTATTGTAGGAGATCCAGCCGTGGATAGTAGTTGGACTAAATGTCTTATGGATTTGATATGAAGCAGGCTTGAGAAGGCATTGATGTGTGCTGGTTAAATTGTGAGGAGGATATTATATTCTATGGATTACATTATTTCTGGATGTATAAACATGTTCCGTGAGTCTGTGTTATTTCTGTAATAAAGGATTATGTGCGCCAACGGAATCTTGTTTAATGACTGGTGAATATGCACTGCAGGCGTGAGTTATATTGCAAGACAGTTAGATATCTCCATTGACACCCCATGAGTATCGTTACCTAGACAACGACCATCACACGACAATATCATGAACATATCATCGTAAGAACTTCGTGATATTATCATCAAGAACGACGTGTGACATTCTGGGGTCTCCTCCGGTCAAGGACGACGGGGATATATTGATCATCTGGGAGGCTTCGTCCGATCAAGAACAATATAGACATTGTTGTCATTCCGTTTATCTGTGAACTCGTCGATTAGAGACAATAATAACATCAGAGACATTAGTCGGATGCCCAATTACAACAACAATGATGAGGGCTCTCCTGTCAAGAATAAACACCATTTTCAGTAGACAACGCATTTCAAAAGTGTCGGAGAATTAATACAGAGTCCACGAAAAACCAGGTAAAAATATCATTTCTCACTCGGAGTGGGGAGAGTAGACAGGGAAAGGGTGTCCACGATATAAACACTGGGGTTTCTCCTGTGCGGGAACAGAGAGTTCACGAAAGGCCACCACAGTAACAGCCAGCGCGCGGCAAATACACGAAAGACAGTTCAAGTGGACAAGATTGCTGTCGGAGATAAAGACAAAATTAGAAACCAAAGATAACAGAAAGTGAGCAATTTTGTTGGGAAGTCCTGGGCGTGGTGAGACATCTTGTGTGTGTGTTGAGGAGAAAGCACAGTGTGGTTGCAGGGCGATAGGTTAAGAATTCACCACAGGTAAAACGACGGGTGAGGACGGTGGAAATTGTGAGTCTCCACGGACAAATTGGGTTGACAAGAGGGTCAGTGCTGTTTACGAGGACAGCGAAGTATTTGTGGATAACGGAAAATTTCCGGACATTACTTTGTTCGCAGTCAGTGAAGATTGTAGTACACTGAGGTACAAACTGAGATGACCTTGTGCGTCAAGGCCGAGAACCAGGGAATTTGACGGGAAAATTTCCACTGACAATAACACGTTGTTTTTGTACGGAAACTAGGATTTACGTTTAACGTCTTTGTGTGTGTGTGTCATCATCGGGAAACAATCCACAACAGTAATTCAGGTGCCGTCTTCGCAAGTATGAGCGCATTTCTTCACCAAAAAAGACTTGCAAAACGGATTTAAAGCGTGTGATCATTTGCTGCCATTCGTTGATTTAACCTGGTCAGCAATAGTGAAGCCATACCAACACTTCAAAGCGACAACGACTACGCAGTTAAACATTCATTATTCATTGACTGTAAAGGTATTTTCGTCTCCCCAAAACGCAACGAAAACGCTATATTTCTGGCAAAACAAGAGCGTTCACATACATTATACAATCACAGGCCAACTCTACAGGGAGGGTTACAAAAACGTTACGGACTGTGTTGAGACAGAAAATTTTGGATAATCACACTCATCTTCAATTTTTGTCGACAGTTGGAATTTATGATCACCATGTGAAATTCAGGAACCACTCAACAAGTCGATAAGTCGCTTTGGAAACTAGCGTCGTAGACATTTTCAGCATAGTGTGAGAAACTATTAAAAACTATTAACAGCAAAATAAGAACTTTTGGCAACGGATTATAAGTACAGATTTATCGGCCAACCGGTTGGACATTCTGTTGCTCTCATGGTCTTATCTGTCGTTATCGTTTGTGGATTTATCTATATGGATATGTTTTACATGTAGTTGTTGATAGGCACTTTTTGCGATCTCTATCTACATTAGGATAGGCCTTGCAAAACGTGGATATTTCTAGTTCTTACGATATTTTTGTATGGAAAACGTTAATGAGTTAACGTGTCTTGCAGTGGCATTGGAGTCCTAACTAATATCTACAGACGCGTTGTCTGACGTCACAGCTGTGTATATTTTGAGGATATATTTTTTTCTCTTCTTTTCGTTATATTTACATATGATATTTTTGGTGTTCGGATATATGTTATTATTGTGATCTTTCGTCATTTCTGCTGTCTAGTGGTCTGTGTCAGTTTATATATTATGCGCACTGTGGATCTCCCTACACAAGCTTGTGGGTGTTACTGTGGTTTATTTCTTTGTGATCACCGTCTCCGTGTACTTGGCTTGTGAGTCTAACGTTTTTATAGAAAACACTTATTGTTATCATCCATTTGTTTGTATATTTATTTATATGTATGTTTAACAATATTTCCAGGGACTTTATGAACTTGTTGTCATAGATATATAGATATAAGGGAGTATAGGTGATACTTTCCCTCCCCCCCCTCACTATCTAGTGCTTATAGAGTGACTGGGTGAGTACAGAGTGATATTTTAGCACTACGAATTTACGTACACAGGGAGTGGTAGTGTACTTATTGAAGGCGCACAAAGACTAGTAGCAGAGTCTTTACATTTATAATTGGCTGACAGACAGTAACGTGTCCACAAGTACAAGATGCCTACTTTAATGGAATATATTGAAGCAGGTGAAAGAATAGGCCTGAAGGGTAAAGAGTTACAGGAGTATGCCGAAGCATAAGAACAAAAACAGACGGAAAGAGAGGAGAGGCATAATGAACGCAAGGCAAAGCGTCTACAGGAAGAGAAAGAGACGCAAGTAAGACAGGCTGAAATGGAAGCCAAGCGTCTACAGGAAGAGAGAGAGAGAGAGAGAGAGAGAGAGAGAGAGAGAGAGAGAGAGAGAGACACATGAGAATGGAAATTGAGAAAGAGAAGATTAAGTGTCAGATGCAAACTGAAATCGAGTTAAGAAAACTAGAACTAACTTCGAAGGGTCAAAGTGAGGAAAGCAGAAGACCTTCGCAGTCGTCACAGAGATTAAAACTGCCATATTTTACAGACCGGGACCAACTTGAAAATTATTTGTCCAGGTTCGAAGCATCAGCCAAAGCGTTAGGTATTCCAGAGAAGGAGTATGCGATGAGACTTGGCGAGTTTCTTACGGGTAAGGCACTAGACACCATGTTCAATTTCGTAGAAGAACGAAACAACTACACTATCTTACGTCAACGTTTGCTGACAAAGTTCCAACTCACTGAGCATGGATATAGGACAAAGTTTAGACAGTTAGTGCCAGAGACAAATCAAGATTTCACAGACTTTGTTAACACAGTAAAGAACACATTTAACAAATGAATGGAGCTCGCAGAAGTAGGGAAAGATTTTAATAAATTAGTAGATCTAATGTTAAGAGACAAGGTAGTATCTGCATGCAATTCTAATTTAGTGGCGTTCTTTGAGGAACGGAAGCCAAAGGACATAGACACAATGTCTCAGTTAGGGCAAAACTACATGACTACACATCCTAACGTATCTATTGGGAAACTAATGAGTGAGGAAATAGTCTGTGCAGCGTACACTAAACAGGAACAGAATCCAGTCATTAGACCAAGGGCGAAAAGTGTGGATTCAGCACAGAAAGGTGAGCAGCAAGAACTTCATGATAATGGTTTCCGAGGAAACAATGTTGGTAGAGTAGGACGGTACCCATATAGAAGAGGGAACTTCCAGAGACGTCCAAATTATGCCGGATGTTGGAATTGTGGGAGCTGGAGACACAAGGCAGCGGAGTGTGACGTGCAGCCAGCCAGTGAGCCAACAAGTAACGCAAAAAGGGAGATTACTTGTTTCAAATGTGGAAAGAAGGGGCATTTCAGCCATCATTGTAGGATGAGAGAAACAGAGCACTCAAATGCAGCGCAAGTAATTGAGACGCTGAACAATGAAGATTGTAGTGGGTGCAAACCTCTTTTTGAAAAAGAGAGTCAGCCAGTCTTAATATGTGGTCATACAGTGAAAGCAGGATCAGCAGTCCATGAAGGAGGAAGTCTGAAGATGCATCATGGGTTTGTTAATGATAGGCCAGCGTTAACAATTAGGGATTCCGGATGTACGTCCATCGGGGTGAGAAATAGTCTAGTGCATCCCTTGGATTATACAGGGAAAAAGATTAGATCCATAACATTTAATGGGACAGTAGAGTTCTACCCATTAGCCATAATAACAGTAAAAACACCATATATCACTGGAAGAGTGACAGCGTGTGTTTTGGACTCACCAGTGGCTGATTTGATCATAGGAAATGTTATAGGAGTTAAAGATTGTACAGAAGAGGAAGTAGTTTATTGGGACCAAAAATATAGTGTAAGCAGTAATGAGGTAGTTACCACAAGAGAACCTAAATTAGAGAGTATAGCTGAGGTAGAAGAGGCACTGGAAGTAGACACAGAGGACAACGATAGGACAGCTGAGCAGGTGAGAATGGATCTCAAATATAGCTGTAGGGAATCCCAGAGACAAGATACTACTCTGAACAAATGTTCCCATGGGTGTAGGAGAGTAGAACGTAGGCAGGCAAAGAAAGGTAGATGGTACTTCGAGAGGAAGAACAATGTTCTCACTCGCAGCTTTTCAGATAGCAGAACTGCACGTGGGCAAGGAGCAGTACCTTTAGCATATAGAGACCGATATACTAGACCAGCTCAGGATAGGGCATGTACAGGGCACATAGGCATAAGGCGTATGCAGCAGAAAGCAAGGTGCCAGATATATGGGCTAAGATTGAATAAAGAGTTCAGTCTAAACGGAGACTCAAGTGTAACGGTGCAATATGCAGATAGGAAAGTTGAGTTAGGTCTAAAGAGTGTTCGCGACAGTACTGACCCAGGGCTAGGGATAGCAAACAGATGTTGTAATTGTAGAGGTACCATGAGTCATGGGTACACGAAAGGTAGACACAGCATCGACAGGAATCAGAGGAGGGTTAATGCAAGAACAGAACCACCTGATATAGGGTCGGTACACAAATAGTATTGTGTGGTCGTGAAGTAGTAAGAGACCTGTGGGTACATAAGTAAAATGCTTTCCTATGATGTATTATTATTATGTGATGTATTAGTTCATGCATTGGTACACAAGAGAGAAAGTTGTTTGTATTTATGTGTGGGGAATATAGGAGTGTACTATGAGCATTTGATGTATTATGTAGTGTGGTAGCTAGAGTAAGATGGAGCCATACTTAGGGCTACCCAGGCAATGTGTCTGGGTCACATGTTTAGTAAGTTTTAGTCTCCCAATATTTGAAAACGAAGTTTTCTTTTAAGAGGGGGGTGATGACATAAGCCTGGGTCATTGACAGTGAGTTGAGTGACCGGGCATGAGAAAGAATGGAGATGAAAGTGGGAGACAGTGAGGTGAGTGACCAGGCTACGAGGAAAACAATCAACCCTGAGAAATAATGGGGCGGATATGAGTGGAAGACCCCAGGGGTAAGAGAGAAAGTTGTTTGTATTTATGTATGGGGAATATAGGAGTGTACTATGAGCATTTGATGTATTATGTAGTGTGGTAGCTAGAGTAAGATGGAGCCATACTTAGGGCTACCCAGGCAATGTGTCTGGGTCACATGTTTAGTAAGTTTTAGTCTCCCAATATTTGAAAACGAAGTTTTCTTTTAAGAGGGGGGTGATGACATAAGCCTGGATCATTGACAGTGAGTTGAGTGACCGGGCATGAGAAAGATTGGAGATGAAAGTGGGAGACAGTAAGGTGAGTGACCAGGCTACGAGGAAAACAATCAACCCTGAGAAATAATGGGGCGGATATGAGTGGAAGACCCCAGGGGGGATGGGGCGAAAGACAGTTGTGTGTTGTGTGAAGTAAGGATACTGAAAAGTCAGTGAGAGAAGAGACCGACTGCGGGTCAGGTCGTTTGAGGGAGTTGAGTTTGAGATACCGAGGGAGTCGGTAGTCCACGGACAACGGTGTTGTGTTGTTCTCCGAGTTGTGAAGACAGGCCGGAACCAGAGTGGGTTCTATAGGGAGTGAGGGCCTAAACCCAGAGTGGGTTGCATAGTTGAGCAGTGGCTCCGACCCAATGTGTGGGTTGTATTGTAGGAGATCCAGCCGTGGATAGTAGTTGGACTAAATGTCTTGTGGATTTGATATGAAGCAGGCTTGAGAAGGCATTGATGTGTGCTGGTTAAATTGTGAGGAGGATATTATATTCTATGGATTACATTATTTCTGGATGTATAAACATGTTCCGTGAGTCTGTGTTATTTCTGTAATAAAGGATTATGTGCGCCAACGGAATCTTGTTTAATGACTGGTGAATATGCACTGCAGGGGTGAGTTATATTGCAAGACAGTTAGATATCTCCATTGACACCCCATGAGTATCGTTACCTAGACAACGACCATCACACGACAATATCATGAACATATCATCGTAAGAACTTCGTGATATTATCATCAAGAACGACACTCATAATCATTAATTTAATCAACCAATCAACCAGAAAATCAACAAACCTTCACCTACACATCAACCAATCAACCATAAAACAACAAGTTAACAAACTAACCAATGAACCACCTAACCAAACAACAAACAAATAAACTAGAAAATCAACCAATCTTACACCCACAAACCAACCATTCGACCATGAAATAAAAAGCTAACAAACTAACCAGTGAACCAACTAACCAATCAACAAACCAACCAACCAACCAACCAACCAACCTACCAATCAACCATTCACCAAATCAACCAAGCAAGCAACCAACCAATCAACTACAAACCAACTATCGAAGGAAATAAACAAACAGACAAATCAATCATTTAGTCAACCAACAAATCAACTTAATGATCAACCAAAAAAACAAATCAACAAATAAACCAACAAACAAATCAAGCAGCCAAACAATCATCCTCAAACCAGCCAATCAGTCACAAACCAATAAAGCTACAGATCAGTCAATTTATCAATAAATAAGCCAACCAACCAAGTAACCAAACAACTATCAATTAATCAGTCTATCACCAACCAGCCAAGAAACCAAACACTCGATCAATCAACCAGCCAAACAACTAACTAATCAATCAATAAATCTACACACTAAACAACCATCACACCAAGAAACCAAACAACCCTCAAATCAATCAATCCAACAACCAACCCACCAATCATTCAATCCATCCATCAACTAACCAACAAACCAACCAACAAGACTGTGTCATGTTAACTGTCCCATACAACATCGGCAGGTGCCAGCGCCCATCAGCGTGTCCAGAGAACCCGAGCGCATGTACAAACTGGCCTTAGCTGGCGACGCAGCAGTGGGGAAGTCCAGTTTTATTGTTCGACTGTGCAAGGGCAAGTTTGCTCCCAATCTCAGCTCCACACTAGGTTTGTTGTAAATGTCTATGTGTGTTCAGATATGTTGCTGCTCATTTGAATTTACTGCTAATTATGACTAAACGATTTAACCGATTCAGTGCCGAGGAATAATATATCGCCAAGTGTGACTTCCCATATTTTGGAATCATATATCGCCATAGCGTTATTTATTTTTTTTCCCGCGTTTCCATCCTGTTTCAGGATATTGCGGTCAACATCAGCATCTTTCAGCAGTATGTTGATTCCTAGGCTAGATTACGCTCATCAGCACGCCACGACTTTCTGAGCGACCGGCTCCATACTCTCATAAGTCACTGGCGCGACTCGAACCACTTCTATTTCTCGTGCGCTCACGTCAACCACGAGAGTATTCGGGGTTAACGGAGAAAAGCTGCTAACCCCTCGGCCAGCCGCAGTTTTAATGTTCAGTGTATGCAAATTTACATTATAAAACTTGTTCATTTGAATGTGCACCATGACTGGTCCAAATGCACTTTTTTTAAAAAGTTTGCATTGAATCAGCTAAGCAGTGAGAATGTTACACGGTGTGATAGCAAGCAAGGGTGACATGTCTACAGTTTGAAAACCAAACATATGTAAATACCTGAACAAACACAAAGCAGCTATAGATAACAGGTTTACTAATTTTTGCCTGTTATGTTTCGTTAATTGTTTGATGTGTGATGGTGGAAATGACCATGTGTTCACATGCATCAATAGTGGATCAACATTTACAGCGCGAATCAGTCTGATTAGCCACATTCGCTACCGCCATGGGTTGTAATTATTACGCCTTTCTGAAGCACAATGCCACAAATTGTTGTCTGTAATGACGGCAAGATGCCAATGAATGATTTCGCTAGCTCGAATTCGTATCTAGACCGATTTTTAAAATTGACGTGAGCGGCCTGGTCGATCCAGTCTAATTTGTGTACTAGAAAATGTCAGGGAAGTAAACGATGGCGGCGGGATATTGACAACATTGCCCATCAAGTGCAGAATGGTCCATTCATAATGGATCTAGCACCAAATGTCGAGTATGCCTTAAGGCATGTAAAATTAGTCCTTGACTTGACGTTTATCTGAGTACAGTGGAGAAAGGAACGTTTCGTGTAGAATGGCTTGCTTGGCTTAAGAGGTCGTAGATAGTGAGAACTGTATGGATTGTTTTGCCCTGTTCATGCGGGAGTGTGGGGGGGGGGGGATGAACAGGCTGGTAGGGAATGCTATGATGGGGGATCGGCAGGGGTTCTGGAAAATTCTCCAAACTGAGAGGGAAGACCAGGAGAACTTTCAATCAGAGGGTAGTTGGAACGATTAGCAGTATAAGTTTTCGATGGTTGTTGAACGAGGGAATGGAGCACGTGTTGGAATGTCTCGAGTGCAGTGATATCGGTTCTTAGCTCAACTCAACTACTTTACTTTACTTTACTTTACTTTACTTTACTTTACTTTACTAAAAGCTGTACTTTGTATAGATCAAGCAAACGCTATTGTGATTTCATGCAGCATCGGTGACACTTTAATGTCCACAGTAAAGATGTATTGTTTTCCCCATGTTCACAGGTGTAGATTTCCAAACAAAAATGTTAGACGTGGATGGACACCCAATAGCTTTACAGTTATGGGACACGGCTGGGCAGGAAAGGTGACTATTTTCATAAAATATTTATACGTATATGCCACTATGCTGGTATAACAATTGCAATGAAAAACTATACGTAGCTATGTCAGGCATCGTTATCCGGCTTCAGAGACCTCGATGTCATCGTCACGTGCCACATCCATGGGCGTGGACGACTTGGTTCGCCATGTCAGACGTTCACCAGTCTTGTATCACGTCTCTGTCTTGTCTGATTGTCTCATGTGGCTAAGTCATCTGTGTATTTATTAGCTTTGTCTTCCTATTATTCTGTTTCCATCACGTTTATCAGTTGTCACTAGGTTTTCAGGTTTATTTCTTTCCAAAACGTGCACAAGAAATGATAGATATAATTGCCAAAGACAGTCAAAACAAAAGACAGTCTGAGCAACAGAAAAACAAAAGTAAAGGTTATTACATGGGATTAGTGTATACCCACATGCAAGATCAAAGTGAATGGAACCAATTTGAAAAAAAGTCAATTCATTGAAGTATTTGGGTAAACTGATTGTTGTGCTTTGACCCGTTGACACCGGTATTCATGTCTGTATCGAAAGAAAACGGATACTTGTGTACAAATGTTTTCTGTGTGATAATTTTACTGTTAATTTATTGTGAGTTGAGAAGACAACCTTTCACACGACGCTGTACTGTCTGCAAGGAGATGTGTGTGTGGAGGAGAGGCTTTACTAAACCTGTTATCATCGTCTCTATGTGCCTTGCCAAACGAGTAGACCTTTTCAACATACCACGGGATACATTCTGTGGATGATGTTCCACCATGGAACGGACTGAAACCATCCAGTATCAGTTTTATCGGATTGCTTCTTGCTCTTCTACCACTGATGTTTCTAGTCGCCATGATATTCACCAACACGTACGTTTCAATACGTTTCTTCACATTATACTGAGGTATGACCAAAGAACGATGTTTGTCTTGTTCTTATATTTTCATGACATGTTCTACTGTAGTCTCTTCTAAGCAATCGTTGTTAGTTATTTTGGCAGACCACTGTTATTTCCAACAATCGTTCCAGCCACCACATCTGCTTTGCTTCCAAGCGCTTTCTAATTTCTTTGTTTATATTCAAGGATTCTCTGCAATACAGCAGAACAAGTTCGATATAACATATCTGTACTCTCTTTCTGGCGTTCAATAGAAGTGCTTCATTGCAAAAAACATTTTTTTTTTAAGTGTTTAATGAAGTGCAACCTGACTAACATGTCTTTAAAATATTAAAGAATCGCTTGCAATCCCGACAACGCAATTATCACGCAGCTGTACAAAAGAAGTCCCTAAAAGATTAACAGTCGTGTGTAGAGTTACCCATTGTAGGTATTCTAACAATACATTTGTCATGTAGATTCACTGAAATGTCAAGAAAATATTAGTTAATTGTGTCAATGTGTCACACATTGTAAGTACAACCTGACACACACATAACATTGGCACCTTGCCGTCTTGACAGACGATAGTTTGTGCTTTAAAAAGGCATAATAACTTTTACCTATGGCAAGACCAGGGATGGAGTTATTGCCTCTCCATAGCACAAAGCCTGGGCTAAAATATAGAGACCATGTGGTGCCCATGCAGCATGATCCCTCTCTCGGCCTGCCTAGTTCACTCCAGAGGAAAGGTAACACCCCTACATCTGGAACAAGTCAAGCTGCAGAAGCTGCCGGATCAGCAAAACAATGCTCTTAACTGTCCGCCTGTCGGAGCTTCGATCCTAGACCAACCGCCAAACAAGGCTTAGGGCCTGGTCTGCCCTGCCATGACATTTTGTCTTTAGCTTGCATTTCCTCGCACCAGGGTAAGGCTTGTACCCTCCCAATTGTGCTCTTCCGCCCGAAGCCGTTGGCAGAATGTGGGGTGTCGGGTTTGGTAAGCGCCGCCCAACGTTCGGCACTAACAGAAAGCAGGTAGTACCGTCTACTGTTATACGGTAGCTCAGTCATATCTGACTAAGACCTGACACACGACAACCTGACAATATACGAGGGTAAGTTAATAAGTAAGTCACAAATGGCTGTAGAAAAATAACTAAATATGATAACAACTTGAAACCAGTTTATTTGTATACATACATTGTCCCTTTATTTCTCAACATAATTTCCACCAACATTGATGCACGTATCCTATCGTTTTATCAGTCCTCACAAACCGGCTGCATAGAACTGAGTGCTCTGTGCTCATTTACCTGCCATCCCACATAACTGTGTGGCTTACTTATTGACTCGCCCTCTTGACTTTTTCTACCCAGCCATGCACCGCTTTACGGGAAATCGCTAGGGGCTAAGTCCACTTAAAACCACCTTGGCGGGAGACATTTCGCAAATGACGCCGAAGTTGAATGTGAAGTGAAAACATGATTTAGAAAATAGAGCACGCAGTTCTATGGTTCCGGTTTGGGAGGACTGATAAAACGATGGGATAAGTGCATCAATCATCATCATCATCATCATCATCATCATCATCATCATCATCATCATCATCATCATCATCTTCAACTTCTGCCGTCAAGCGTCGTGGGGAGGAATAATTTGCGTTCCAGCGCCCGGTGGGCGGCACTGGATAGTGTCATTCAGTGTGGTTGTACAATGTCTCTGATGTCGTCAATCCATTTTCTTCTTGGACGTCCTCGTGGTCTCATCGCAGATGATCTTTGATGTAAGGCCAGTGATGGTTGTTGCTGATGTTGCATTCTAACGACATGGCCAAACCACTTGATCTTCTGTCTTTCAATAAATGCGGCACAAGGTGTTGATCCCACAGTCTGTCTGATAATAGCATTTCTTACTCGGTCTCGGATTGTTAAGTGGAAGCTCTCCTCAGGCATCTTATTTCGCAGGTGTTGATTTTGCGAAGGTGTAATTTGGATAAAGTCCAGGTTTGAGATTGGTAGCATAGGGTTGGTTTGAATATGCTGTTTATTATCTGTCGTTTTGCGGGCATGGGTATGTTTGGATGTTTCAGTAAGGGTGATAGTTGATATGTAAGTGCACTAGCTTTTTGACATCTGATTTCAATTTCTCTGTCCAATCTGCCATCTTCTGTGATCATACTTCCAAGGTATTTGAATTCTTTAACTTGTTTCAGAGTTGTGTTATTTATCTGTAAACTTAGTGGGCCTGGCGATCTGCTAACTTGCATTACTTCGGTTTTGGCTGTGTTTATACTCATATTGTATCTGCTGCAGGTTGAACTCAGATTAGTAGTATGATTTTGTAGTCTGCCCATATCGCTGTAAAACAGGCACTGATCGTCTGCAAATAGAAGTTCATTTATTCCCTGTGGGTCAGTTGTTTCATCTGGAGTAAAGAGTTCTAAATTTCCTGAATCTGTTCTGTCGAGACTTGCTTCTTTGGAAATTCTGTCCATGTAGATATTGAATAGCAGGGGAGAGAGCACACATCCCTGCCTCAATCCTGTATTGACTGTGAGCATATCTGATATACCTTCTTGTGTTCTTACTGCACTTCGGCTCGAGTGGTACATGGCTATAATGGTTTCTAGCAGTTGCCCTTGTATCCCATAGTCTTCAAGGATGGTCAATAATTTGTATCTGTCTACTCTATTGAAAACCTTTTCCTGATCTACAAACACAATATTCTGCTGGTCACTATATTCGATAGTTTTTCACATATTTGTCTAAGTGTAAATAATGCATCAAGGCAACTTTTACCTTTCCGAAAACCGAATTGTGCTTTGCTTAACTGTTGTTCAACTATTGGTCTAGCTCTTTGTTCCAATAGTTTTGCATACATTTTCCCCATGCGGCTGAGGACTGATATACCTCTGTATGTTTCGCACTCTCTCATATTGCCTGTCTTTTTCCATATTGGTACTATTATTGCCTGTTGTCAATCATCTGGGACTTTTCTTTCTTACCATGCTATATTAAAAAAGTCTTGTTAGCCATTTAACTCCTGTTTCCCCACAGGCCTGAATATCTTCTGTGGTTACATCTGGACCAGGTGATTTGTTTTTAGGACTTTTCTGTATAACTGCTTTGACTTCTGCAGGTATTAAATTTGGTTCTTGTTGTCACTGGAATTTAGGCACAAAAGCGAGGTTTTCTATATAATGTGTGCATCAATGTTGGTGGAAATTATGTTGAGAAATAAAGGGAAAATGTATGTATAAAAATAAACTTGTTTCAAGTTGTTGTCATAGATAGTTATTATTCTACAGCCATTTATGACTTACTTATTAACTTACCCTCGTATTTGTCATGCAGTTTCACTAAAAGTGTCACTAAAACATGAATACGTGTGTGGATGAGTCAACACTGTAAGTACAATCTGACCATACATCTGTCTGACAGATTCCGCAGTGTGGCCAGAACCTACTTCAGACGGTCCGATGGCGTGTTATTGTTGTATGATGTCACATATGAAAGATCTTTCCTCAATCTTCGCGAGTGGCTGGATGCTATCAGGGTAAGTCTGCATTTATGTTCTCACCTATTAGCTTCTTACTAAGCAAGATATTGTATCCAATTTTATAAGAAAACGCCGTTGGAACTACATCGACCATGTACTCAGAATGGACACGACAAGACTCCCCTACCAAGCCCTCATATTGACACCGTTAGGGAAAAGAAAACGGGGAAGACCAAGAGAGACCCTGCGTAGAACCATCATCAGAGAAGACTCATTCAACGGCCAAGTAAACATCCAAGATCTACAACAGGTAGCAGCGAACCGCCAGACATGGAGAGCCATGACTTCTGCCCTATGCGCCTCCTTGGGCTCAAGAGGAAAGACTAACTAACTGTTAGATTCTTGTTAATTGTGTCATACTTATTGTTTAATTGTGTTATTAACAGAGTCTGTGCCAAACACACACAAAAGGTTTGGACAAAACAAAAATGGATGGCGGAAAATGGAAAGTAGGAATGTGTCACAGTTGTGCCTTAAGAGTTGTTAATATGGTAGCAGAAATGTTGTATTATAATGCATTCAGCGATATATAAGCCATGGGGTGATACGGGAAGTCGCTTTAGATAATTAATCTTCACATAGCAGTTAATCAGTTAGTTAATCATCATACTAAAGTAAGTGGTGATAAACTTCATCATCATCATCATCATCATCATCATCATCATCATCATCATCATCATCATCATCATCATCATCATCATCATCATTACCAGCATCACCACCACCACCATCATCATCATCATCCAGTTTCCTGTGCATAATCTTTCCCCGTAACTGTCCTTCCAAGTACGTATTTCATGACCAGAAGTCATGTGTCCTCCGTTGCTGTCATGAGTATATTATCTATCTCATCTTGAATTCATCTACGTTGTGGTCTTCCTCTTCTCTGCTTCCCCGTATAGCTCCCTCCATAATTGTATTGCTCTGATATATATCACGTTTTACAAGTTAAAAGTTAACTGCATATCCTTTACATGCTGTTGCAGTCAACCCCAGGATATATTGGCTGTTTCTGATTTATAAAGGGGTTACGGACGCAGTTCGTAATCTCGCATACCCTCGTTTTAAACACAGCTACCGGCGATTTGACAGCAGACCGCCCTGCTTTGATTGTTTGTTTTTTTCAAAAATGGTATGTGTGCCGGTCGTTCAGAAAGCAATGGCAAACACTGAACGTACACTTGCCAAGAGATCACAACAAAAAATGCTTGTGTCGACTGCAACGTCCTGTAAAGGAAATGCAGCTAACTTTACCTTTTTTATCATTTATTAGGCAGTTGTTTAGTTCAGTTTAGTTCAGTATTTAGTTTATATTTTTGTTTAGTTCAGTATTTGTTAACTTTACATTTGTATGTTGTCTAGTGCGTCCTTTTTCAGAAAATGAAGAGTATCTTATGCAATAAGTCACTATCACTGAATGTAAGAAAGAGAGTGCTGAAATGCTATGTAGAACCAGTTTTGCTGTATGGCAGTGAATCTTGGAACGTAAATGAACAAATTAAGAAGACATTAGAAGCAACAGAGATGTGGTTTACTGAGACGAATGTTGCGAATTCCTTGGACTGCCAGAGTAACTAACGACGACTGCCTGAAACAGGCTAATGAAACTAGAACATTATATACAACAATAAGACAGAGACAAACATCTTTCTTCGGTCACGTGATGAGAAGAGAGGCATTGGAGAACATCGTAACAACTGGAAAGATCGAGGGGAAGAGAGGCAGAGGTAGACCAAGAGAAGTGATGCTGGATGGATTGAGACGGTGGCATGGAGGAATATCAGCACCAGAGGTGATCCAGAAAACCAAAGACCGAGATCTATGGAGAGCCATGAACGCCTACGCCAGCCGGCACGGCACTTGATGATGATGATGTTTAGTTCAGTAGTGTGCCATTGCTTAATGAACTGCCAACGTCTCATACCATCGAAATCAATACATTATGGTCCATTTCCAAATCGCCCGTAACTGATTTCGAACCCTCATCAAGATATGTGTGGCAATGATAAAACTCTCCTATCCCTTAAACCACAGTCGCTGGTTATGTCCCTTTGCCTGTCCAACATATTTCATTGCATAAATAAAAATACATGTATTGTTTGGCGCTTATAAAAGTTAAGGGAACGCAGGGCCGTGCCGTGCCGTGCTGTGATACAAAGAGGCCGCCGCATCAGGCGGCACCATATGGAGGATTCATAAAGGGGCGGCATTTTTTAAAGGAAAAACATGTAAGGGGCGGCATTTCGACGACTGCATCATACTGAGAAAATCTACCGCACGGTCCTGAGGAAAGGAGTGGAGATTAGAAGACGCACTAAACAACAAACACATTTAAAGCTATAGTTACCGACCGGGTAACTAATAGCTTTCAAATCGGGTAACTATAACTTTACATTTGTATGTTGTCTAGTGCGTCCTCTAGTCTCTACTTTTCGCTCTACATGTAAGAGCGGCAAACAATACAAGTGTGTTTATAAGGCACATGTGTCCTTGTCTGCTTATTGGCTAAATACCCCAGTTTTACACCCGCATGTGGCTACAGGCAATATGCGAGGAGGATTCAAATAAAAACCTTAACTTTTTTTTTGGGGGGGGGGGGGGGTGGTTGGGGTGGAGTGGGGGGGGGGGAAGAGAGAATATATTCTGAAAAAGTAAAGAACAAATGTATAACTTTTCGATGTAGTCACCACTTCGTTCAAGGCAAGTTCTCCAGCGCCGATAAAGTGCTTGGATTCCTGAAGAGAAATTTATTCTTTGATGACTACTCGGTGTGTCTGAGCCGGCCGTGAACAGTCTGTCACAGAAGTCACGCCGTTATAAAACTTCCTGTTCCACTCATACACTTGCTGGACTGACAGGCATCCATCGCCATACTGGACCTTCATTTGCAGATTCTTTCACCCCTTCACTGATCAAACCAATGGATAACAGAACTCTGCTCCTCATGGTGCATATCAAAAGGGGGAGGCCAATCTTTAGACTCTCCATATGACGTCACCGTGTTCGTCTGCACTGTGATGACACGTGCGTAATCTCTTGGCATCCTTACCAACAATATTAACAGGTTACAGGACAGTGGCATGGTTATTGTAATTTCTATCATACGTTTAAGGTTTTCATGTGAAGCCATCTCGGACTTGCTCTTATTGTGTGTGTGGGTGTGTGTGTGTGTATATATATATATATATATATATATATATATATCCTGTGGGACTTGTCCTTCACGCCAGCATAGCTCTATTAGCTGGTGGATCTGTAGAGTGAGTGTGTCTTGCCCACTCCTGATAACCTCTATTGGAATCCCATCCTTACCTGGAGCCTTGCCAGATGCAAGTTCATTTATAGCACACTTAACTTCTGTTATGGTGGGAAGTGTGTCCAGGTGGTCAAGAGTTGGTAGAGCCTCTATGGCGTTGAGGGCATTATCCGCTAGTTTGGTCTCACTTGAGTAAAGCTCCAAATAGTGCTCTACCCATCTGTCCATCTGCTGTTTCTTATCAGTGATGACTTCTCCAGTCAAGGTTTTCAATGGTGCACTTCTTTTGATCACTGGACCACAGGCTTTCTTTATTCCTTCATACATGCTTCTTATGTCTCCCTTATCACTTGCGATTTGAATGGACTCACATAACTTGATCCAATAATCATTTGCACACTGCCTGGCAGCCTTTTGCACATCCTTCCTAGCTTGCCTTAGCTCACTCAGAGTGTTACGCGTTGGTCTTTCCTTGTTTCTTAAGAGAGCTTTCTTCTTCTTATCAATCAAGGGCTGCAGAGTCTCGCTGTTGGCCGCAAACCAGTCCTGCCTCTTATGATCCACAGTGCCGTAAACCTTTACGGCAGTTTTACAAAGAGTTTCCTTAAGTTTATTCCATTTATCATTTACTGTACAATTTTCTGGTGTATCAGTGAAAGCGTCTTCAAGTTGCTGTTGAAACTGAAAGCACTTTTCAGGATCATGAGTGTTAATAATATTAATCCTGGGGCTAGATTTGTGTTTAGCTGTGTAGATTCTCTTTGGTCTCTGTCTAACCCTTGCAACAACCAAAGAATGATCCGTATCACAGTCAGCACTGTGGTAACTACGAGTCAATGATATATGGTTCAGATGTTGTCTCCGTGTGATGATGAAGTCCAGCTGGTGCCAATGGCCGGATCTTGGATGTTTCCATGTGACCTTATGCATCTCTTTTGTTTTAAAAAAAGAGTTTGTAATACATAGGTCATTACTGGTGCAATGCTCCAGCAGCCTTTGCCCATTTTCATTCATGCGACCGATGTTGTATTTTCCAAGGCACACTGGCCATGAACTCGAGTCCTTGCCCACACGAGCATTGAAATCACCGAGCATATAAATGTAGTCGGATTTTGGAACTGCCTTGATCACAGAGTCTAACTCCTCATAGAACAAATCCTTCACATCATCAGAGGAATCGAGTGTCGGTGCATATGCAGTAATAATGGTGGCAAACCCACAAGAGGTTGCCAAGCGCAGGGATAATAGTCTTTCATTTCCTCCTGCTGGAATTTCAATCATTCCCAGTAGCGAATTCTTCACTGCAAAGCCCACACCGTGTTGCCTTTTTTCTGCCTGCCCTTTACCCTTCCAGAAAAAGGTGTTGTTGTTTTCCCTGAGTGACCCTTCCTCAGCGAGGCGAGTCTCCTGCAGGCCAGCAATATCAATGTTAAGACGATTGAGTTCGGCATCAATCACAGCCGTTTTTCTCACATCGTCAATATTGGTCAAGTCAGTGGAAAATCCTGGACACATGGTTCTCACGTTCCAGGTTGCAAGCCGTAGCTTGAGGTTTCTATTTATATTTTTGTTTGTACCTGGTGCATTGGTTTTACAGCCTGCGATTCAGATTTTGTCCTAGCCCCAAGCACCCATTGAAGCAGGCAGGCTGTGGCGGATCAGCACCCAATTGGCTGGGGGCTGCCCAGCTTGAGGCGGGCGGTAGCTGATCAGTGACACCTATAGGTGTCTCCCACCGTCAGAGGCAACGCGTGGCGCCCCATGTCTACGCCAACTGACAAGGACTTATAACCCGTAACAGTTGCCTCTCGCTTTGATTCCGAGACCAGTTAAGACCAGGGATGGAGTTATTGCCTCTCCATAGCACAAAGCCTGGGCTAAAATATAGAGATCATGTGTTGCCCATGCAGCATGATCCCTCTCTCTGCCTGTCTAGTTCACTCCAGAGGAAAGGTAACACCCCTACATCTGGAACAAGACAAGTCCCACAGGATTTCAAAGATTCAAGCATCATAACACTGTACAAGAACAAGGGCGATCGGAGCGACTGCAACAACTATAGGGGTATCTCACTTCTGTGTATTGTTGGAAAAGTATTTGCCAGAATTGTTCTGCGCAGACTTCAAGTCCTAGGAGATCAAGTCTACCCCGAATCACAGTGTGGCTTTCGACAGAACCGGTCTACCACTGATATGATATTCTCATTGCGACAAATGCAAGAAAAATGTCGTGAACAGAATCAACCACTGTTTATTGCCTTCATCGACCTCACAAAGGCATTTGATTTGGTCAGTCGTGAGGGTCTGTTCAAGGCACTAAAGAAGATTGGCTGCCCACCAACTCTTCTGTCCATTGTGGAATCGTTCCACACAGGCATGAAGGGTATAATCAAGTTTGATGGTGCAACTTCTGAAGAATTTGAAATCAAGAGTGGAGTTAAGCAAGGTTGTGTACTAGCTCCCACCCTCTTTGGAATATACTTTTCACTTCTACTGAAATATGCATTTCGTGATCAGGATGGTGGTATATACATTCACTCACGCTCAGATGGCGGCCTCTACAATGCTCAGAGATTGAAGGCTAAGACCAAAATTAGGAGGGTACTGATCAGAGAGTTGCTTTTTGCAGATGATGCTGCAGTTACGACCCACTCTGAGGAAGAATTGCAATGTCTACTATCTGCATTCTCCAATGCTTGTTCTGAATTTGGTTTAACAATTAGCAAAAAGAAGACACAGATTATGTCACAGGGTGCACATGGGGTACCATCAATCTTTATTGACGACGCCGAACTAGAGATAGTAGACCATTTTACATATCTAGGATCAGTGGTAAATAGCAAATTATCCCTAGATCAGGAAATCAACATCCGGATTGGTAAGGCAGCAGCAACAATGAACAGGTTAAGAAAAAGAGTCTGGGAGAATAGGAAGCTTACTGCCAAAACAAAAGTCCTTGTCTATCAAGCCTGTGTCCTTAGTACTCTTCTCTATGGCAGTGAAACCTGGACAACTTACTCACACCAAGAGAACAATTTAAACAGCTTTCATATGCGGTGTCTGCGAAGAATTCTTGGTATTAAGTGGCAAGACAAAATCACAAATACTGAAGTATTGGAAAGATCAGGTTGTGTGACAGTTTATTCCATGCTCAGTCTTCGAAGACTTAGATGGATAGGACATCTTAGGAGGATGGATGATGGTAGAATACCAAAGGATATCTTTTTTGGTGAATTACAGATGGGTAAGAGATCTCAGGGTCGGCCTCTACTACGATACAAAGATGTGTGTAAGCGGGACATGATTGATACAGACATTGATAATGCACATTGGGAGCAAGTCGCCGCTGAACGTGTTGCATGGAGGGCAAATATCAGAAATGGAATAAAGTCAAAGGAGAAAATTATTGCAGAAAAGTCACACACCAAGCGTTTGAGACGTAAGATGGTGCATGATGGTGGAAATGACCACGTGTTCACATGCACCCACTGTGAACGGACATTTACAGCGCAAATTGGCCTTATCAGTCACACTCGCTACCGCCATAGTTAAAAGTTATTATGCCTTTCTAAAGCACAAACTATCGTCTGTCAAGACGGCAAGGTGCCAATGATGATGATGATATATATATATATATATATATATATATATCTTCTTCTTCAGCGTTCCGAGCCATTGAGGTTCTTTGCTGCAGATACAATCCGTCTCCATTCGTATATATATATATATATATATATATATATATATATATATATATATATATATATATTTATATATATATATATATGTGTGTGTGTGTGTGTGTGTGTGTGTGTGTGTGGGCGTGTGTGCGTGTGTGTTTGTGTGTATACCTAGTCCGTTTTGTATTTGTATACAAAGGTGAAATGAAAACAGTATGTTAATTTCAACACAGAATATACGACCTAAATCCGCTAAAGTATAGTACCATATAATTATGTTTGTGTTTATTTAGGCGATTTGAGGTCCCGGTGATATTTCTTTTTCTCGCGTTAGCTCTTTCTTGTTTACACCGACAGGCGAGTTTTCGTAATGTAGTGAACGGGTTTTTGAAGGTCTTCTCTTGTTCCCACACTTTTGAATGCAGTTCCATTCCACTAGGCCCTTCTCATCTCGTTGGACTGGGGCGGGGAGAGGGTGCGGGTGGGATTCCTTGACATCATGCCCTGCAGTTTGATCACACTGCTGGCAGGAGTCTCTCAGACAAAGTCTACATATGCTTGTTCAGCCTGTTATGCCTTGTCCGAAGCCATAAAACGATGACCATCCCATGCTGGTCAAGAGAATGAGAGTCGTTGTTGTTCTAGTCCTGTTTTCTTCTGGTAGCCCGGAAAACTCTTTTTGTTTCATGAGAACTGAGAAGACAGATGAGCTTGCCAAGAAAGATGGAGGATGTGAACAAGAAAAGAACAAGGTCCTTGTTATATTTATGTGTCCTTTACAAGCCTGCATAACATCAGTGTACTTCTTTAGGGCCTGCCCCGAAGCAGACATTGCAGTCATGACTTCCCTGTCCTCTCTGTCAATAGATTAATTAACTATATCAGTGATAGTCATAACCCATTCCTTTGCTTTCCCGTACTTATTTATAGATACAAACTATGCTAATTGTTGAAAGAGGTCATGTTTGCCATCGCTACAGTCATAATTGTCGTATATATTATGTATGATATATCTAGCTATCAAGTTATTACCATCTTTGGACAACAATCACCCTCTTATTGATGTCCTGTTTGTGGCTGCCTCGGTCACATGACTATTAATCCGAGCCATGGATTGGACCCTAATATAACTTCTCTTCTGAGGTCGTAGGGGTAATTGGATAATGGAATAGAATAATGAAATGACATGTCTCTCACTCAATGATGAACCTGCTGCAGCACAAGAATGCAATAACGATGTGATCATAGAGTGCCAGACCGCAATTGCAAATATGATTTATTTTATCTTTCAGGCAGACAGCAAGGTACATTTAGGGGTTTGTTTGTTTTTTGTTTTTTAAATTTTTTTGTTAGTGATAAAAATGTGGTTTAACATTGTACTTTTAACATGTATATTTAATTTCTACTACCGTATTTACCTAATTTTTATTGTAAAACTTATTTATAACAATAGTTTTGTCACATTTTCCAGTATTTTGTTTGACTAACTTCTGACACTGTTCCTACTTATATACAGTACAGTTAAGTGGATGTTGTTTCTAACGGTCAGTGTGTTCTGTATTACATCTTAAAGTACCAGAGACCAGTACTTGGGCTAATATTTGCAAGACTTCACGGCGGGTGGCGAATTTGTATGCTCGTAACTTTTACTCCATTATTTAAAGTCCCAATTATAATCTTCTTTTCTGTTTTAAACATTAATATGATCAATATTCTTCGTCTGTTTCTTCTTTTTCCTTTTCTCCTCTTCCCCCTTCTTCCATTTACTTTGTCTTGTTTACCTCCTCCATCTTCTGATGTGTCTGCATCAGACTTAATCGATCATGACTGTTTCAGGCTGAGTATTGTCTCTCATAATCTCTGTGGCCTATTAGTTTCTCCACAAAAGTACCCTATATTCTCTCTATTGCCTTACCCCATGTTTGTCATTTTCATTTAGTTTTGCTGGGTGACACTGCACTGGCATTATCTTACCGTTTGCTCTTTTCTCTGGCCACCTTGCTCTCAAAATTATTCTAGACAAAAACCACAACTCCAAATTTTCCAGTTTCATTGCCCAATTTCCAGCATTCATATCCATACATAAGAACTGATCATACTCGTTTCAGTATCCGGATTATTGTAGATATCATATTTCCGTTTTTCAATAATGTTACCTACTGCGGCAAAAGAGTCTTTCCATTTGCTATGATTTTCTATTGTTTTGCAATTTCTTTCGTGGGACATTACATAAAGAGTTTAGCCAGCCTAATTTTGTCACCTTTTCTACATCGAGAGTATACGGAAACCTGTTCCTTCTATGAAACCACCATGCATTTAGCTCTGCTAAGTTTTAATGACAATCCCGATTTCTTAGAAAATGAATAGTGGCCATCAGACCATGTATGTGCTGTTCTGTCATTGAACATATGGGGCTAATAACATGTCCCCGATATTCCTTAATGACCTGTAAAACTCTGTACTATATACATAGAGAGGATTTACATGAAGAAACTATCAACAATAGATTGCACTAACTCTTGTCTGATCTATTTCTCGTCATAAAAGTAAGTAGACGAACCCTTTTTTGTGTGTGAAACGTTGAGAATTTGTTATCTTCATTGCAGCTGGAGATGCAATACGTCTTTCTTTCTGCACAACAGGGGATTTAAATACCCAAAAGCTGAGGCTTCAACATATTTGCATAGAGATTAGTTATTCGTCGAATGCAGTGTGCGAAACGCTTTTTCTGTTTTTACCACACGGCCGCAATTCGATCGGGCGTTAAGCGATGGGCTAGACTGGGTTTTTATGGCGTGTCGACTCACAGGGTGTCTAGAAGATAGGTTAACTCTCCTTTCTACCATCACTGGTATATGTTTGTGTGTGTGTGTGTGTGTGTGTGTGTGTGTGTGTGTATATATATATATATATATATATATATATATATATATATATATATATATATATATATATATATATTTGTCTTTTTGTTCTATCTATGTAAGTCCATTGGCACTCACACTGGAATTTATGAAATTCAAATTCGATTTGGAAAACGGTGACAATAATTCTTTCAGCGATTGACAACGCATCTTGGTGGATTAAATCCGATGATTGATTCAGCAGCACATCATGTTTTGGTTTACTGCTGTTAGAGTCATTTTAGAGTCTAGACAATGGTGCTTAAGTATCATTTCCAAATTAGGACACGAGTTTAGCTGCATATTGACATGTTAGTTGCATATTTTTTTTACAGAACGTTGAAATCAACCCCATCATTTGCTGTTTGTGATGTCTTGGCAAGTGTACGTTCTATAGTTTGTCATTTCTTTCTGAACGAACGGAGCTCATACCATTATATGAAAACCAAAGCAAGCGGTCTGCTATCATATCTCCAGCAGCAGCTTTTCAAACGCAGTTTGTGAGATTACGAATTGTGTCCGTAACCCCTTCATCACAGCGACGGTGCATATTGGCATGGAGTGGATGTTTATTAACATGAATAGTCATTTGTTTGCGCCTTTGTGTTCTAACATTGTATCTTCTGTGTGTCTAGTTGTCTTCACCAATATGCATTTTTATCTTCTATGTTAATATGCATTTTACAGTCTGCTTTGTAACAAATTATGTTTACAACAGTTTTTAATTACTGTGGCACCATAATTATATATTACTAATCACAGTGACTCGGGAATGGGTTGTTGCGTACTCTTTTTAAACATCAACTATGTGGTGTTGTTATGTTTGCTGTTCAACATGTGTATACATTTTCAGCATAACATTGAATTTATAGTCTGCACATTTGGTTTGATAATAGCAAATAGTGTGTCTTTAACGTATATGAAGCTGGCATATAAGTTAATTAGGTTACTGAAATCGAAAAGCTAAACGATATTTGACAAATAGAAAAATCTAGAAATTATTCAACAATTTCTATTGCATTTATTTTGAAAGTAGTATATTATTTAATGTAATACAATAGATATATGGGATATGAATTATATCGCCAGACACACAAACACATATGCACACTCGCGCGCGCGTGTGTGTGTGTGTGTGTGTGGGTGGGTGGGTGGGTGGGGTGGGGTAGGGTGTGTCTGTGTCTGTGTCTGTTAGTTAGTTAGTCGAGGTTCCAACTTCACGGCAAAGGGTCGTCCTCATTATACTCCGCACCTATGCCAGTGAATATTACACAAAATGCTCCTCACTGCCTTATGTGAGCAATAGAATAGACAGGAGTTTTGGCAAACCAACAGTCCGCACAGATACACTGTGCATAATGCCGCCGCCAGAATGCCAACACAAAAGTCATCGACGAAAATTACAGTTCATTGTCGATGGAATCGGCAGTCACCAGAAAGACTTCATTGACCGGGGTTTTCTCACATTGCTCGGTCTCTTTCCGCAGGCAACCCGCCGAAAGGGCCGCACAAAACACGAACTCCGTAGCTCCAGCGTCGACTCCCAGGAGTCTCTTGAAAAATGCACTCGTGAAGGCAAATCCGTCAATTCAGCAACAGCCGGTAGCCATTGTTCCGAACATGCAATTCACTGTACAAACAAAAGCGGACAGATGTAAAAGCATTCCACGTGAATTTCACAGCTCACAGAGTCGCGCCACGCACTCACTCAGTAGCAGGGTGACGGAACCATTTACTACCAATCCAACGTGAGGAAAATGTGAATTTAAACCGCAGCCACAAGGATAAATACTCCAGAGGCCGTAGCGGTTCAATGTCTAACCTTCAGTAGTTCAAGACTATGAAGTGCAATGTTTACACAGACATCTATCAATATCTAATCAGTTAACATTGCTGCCTTTAAATTGTTGAGAAAACTACACTTATGCTATTCAGTGATATGGTGCTCATAATCATCAATGTGATCATCATCATCGCCGTCGCCTACTTCACCATCGTCGTCAACATCACCATCAAACTGTTAGTCCGTAGACTGGTGGTGAAGTCCTCTGATTTTATCCTCAGATTGACTATCTGATATCGGCAGTACTCATCTGCCCAACTTTGGTATTCACTGTGCACGCTTCTGTGATGTAGTTATTTCTTGCAAACCATTGTGATGTAGTTATTTCTAGCACACCAGTGTGGTGTAGTTATTTCTTGCACACAAGTGTGGTGTGGTTATTTATTGCACATAAGTGTGGTGTAGTTATTTATTGCACATAAGTGTGGTGTAGTTATTTCTAGCACACCAGTGTGGTGTAGTTATTTCTAGCACACAAGTGTGGTGTAGTTATTTCTAGCACACAAGTGTGGTGTGGTTATTTATTGCACATAAGTGTGGTGTGATTATTTCTTGCACACCAGTGTGGTGTAGTATTTCTTGCACACAAGTGTGATGTAGTTATTTCTTGCACATAAGTGTGATGTAGTTATTTATTGCACACCAGTGTGATGTAGTTATTTCTTGCACACCAGTGTGATGTAGTTATTTCTTGCACACAAGTGTGATGTAGTTATTTCTTGCACACCAGTGTGGTGTAGTATTTCTTGCACACAAGTATGGTGTAGTTATTTATTGCACATAAGTGTGGTGTGGTTATTTCTTGCACACAAGTGTGGTGTAGTTATTTATTGCACACCAGTGTGATGTTATTTCTTGCACACAAGTGTGATGTAGTTATTTCTTGCACACAAGTGTGGTGTGGTTATTTCTTGCACACAAGTGTGGTGTAGTTATTTATTGCACACCAGTGTGATGTTATTTCTTGCACACAAGTGTGATGTAGTTATTTCTTGCACACAAGTGTGGTGTGGTTATTTCTTGCACACAAGTGTGGTGTAGTTATTTATTGCACACCAGTGTGATGTAGTTATTTCTTGCACACAAGTGTGATGTAGTTATTTCTTGCACACCAGTGTGGTGTAGTTATTTATTGCACACCAGTGTGGTGTAGTTATTTATTGCACACCAGTGTGGTGTAGTTATTTCTTGCACACCAGTGTGGTGTAGTATTTCTTGCACACAAGTATGGTGTAGTTATTTATTGCACATAAGTGTGGTGTGGTTATTTCTTGCACACAAGTGTGGTGTAGTTATTTATTGCACACCAGTGTGATGTTATTTCTTGCACACAAGTGTGATGTAGTTATTTCTTGCACACAAGTGTGGTGTGGTTATTTCTTGCACACAAGTGTGGTGTAGTTATTTATTGCACACCAGTGTGATGTTATTTCTTGCACACAAGTATGGTGTAGTTATTTATTGCACATAAGTGTGGTGTGGTTATTTCTTGCACACAAGTGTGGTGTAGTTATTTCTTGCACACCAGTGTGATGTAGTTATTTCTTGCACACAAGTGTGGTGTGGTTATTTATTGCACATAAGTGTGGTGTGATTATTTCTTGCACACCAGTGTGGTGTAGTATTTCTTGCACACAAGTGTGATGTAGTTATTTCTTGCACATAAGTGTGGTGTGGTTATTTCTTGCACACAAGTGTTGTGTAGTTATTTATTGCACACAAGTGTGGTGTGGTTATTTCTTGCACACAAGTGTGGTGTAGTTATTTCTTGCACACAAGTGTGGTGTGGTTATTTCTTGCACATAAGTATGGTGTAGTTATTTATTGCACACAAGTGTGGTGTAGTTATTTCTTGCACACCAGTGTGATGTAGTTATTTCTTGCACACAAGTGTGGTGTAGTTATTTCTTGCACACAAGTGTGGTGTGGTTATTTCTTGCACATAAGTATGGTGTAGTTATTTATTGCACACAAGTGTGGTGTAGTTATTTATTGCACACCAGTGTGATGTAGTTATTTCTTGCACATAAGTGTGGTGTGGTTATTTCTTGCACACAAGTGTGGTGTAGTTATTTATTGCACACCAGTGTGATGTAGTTATTTCTTGCACACAAGTGTGGTGTAGTTATTTCTTGCACACAAGTGTGATGTAGTTATTTCTTGCACATAAGTGTGGTGTGGTTATTTCTTGCACACAAGTGTGGTGTAGTTATTTATTGCACACCAGTGTGATGTAGTTATTTCTTGCACACAAGTGTGGTGTAGTTATTTATTGCACACAAGTGTGGTGTAGTTATTTATTGCACACAAGTGTGGTGTGGTTATTTCTTGCACACAAGTGTGATGTAGTTATTTATTGCACACAAGTGTGATGTAGTTATTTCTTGCACACAAGTGTGATGTAGTTATTTATTGCACACAAGTGTGATGTAGTTATTTCTTGCACACAAGTGTGGTGTAGTTATTTATTGCACACCAGTGTGGTGTAGTTAATTATTTTACGCCAGTTATTTATTGCACGTCTAAGTAAAGTAGTGTGTAGTTTTTGTTTTTCTTGCACGACTGTATGATGCAGTAGACATTTATTTCTTGCATTTCCGTGCGATGTAATTTTTTCTTGCAGTCATGTGTGATGTAGTTATTTCTTGCACACCTGTGTGATGTAGTTAATGTTTGCGGTGATGTAGTTATTTCTTGTGTGACTCTGTAATGTAGTATGCATTCAGTTCTTGCACCATTGTGTGATGTAGTGTATAATTTCAGGAAGGACTGTGATATGTTATACTATTATTTCCTGCAAGACTGTGTGTTTTATGTATGTACGTATTTCTTGTATGATGTACTTTTTAAAATTTAATGACAATATGATGTAGTATTTAGTTGTTTAATTCACGGCTGTATGATGTAATTATATAACGAAACTTTTCAGCTTCTCCGGCGGTAATTATTGTTGCCTTCACAATCCAGTTTTTAGTCGACGGAAATCGACAAAAGCCATTCCCGTCGCACTCCTGTTCTTATTCCAAATGCATTGTCCCGATTAAGAGCTCTACATGTCATGTCTGTGTATTTTTGCTCGCATTAAGTTAATGATTTTCTCTCAGATCAAACATGGTGTCATCAATTTATAAAAGGATTCCCAGTCAGTGCTGTGTAAGACCTTTTATGGTCCACAAATTCAGTTTAAATTGGTTAAATCGTGGTTGGATGGATTTGGCATCATATTATCGTTTTCAGGTGGCCACCGCATGATCTGTCTTCCTCAGAAGCATGTGTAAAACCTATTTGTGAGCTGCTGTCTTGTGATAATCTTGTTACATGGCTAAACCCTTTGATTGCGTGTGTCTCTTTTGTTTTATTGTCTACAGTTGGTGATGTTCGTGACTTCTTCCTGGTATCATTGCTTCTGGTTTGCATCTTCTAGTACAATTAGACTTCATTCCTAGTAGGAATTTCTTTTTTTCTTGTTTCTATTGTTTCGCTCGTAATGCCTAAGTATGACATTGCTAGTATAATGTTGTTAATTGATATAATGTTTGTTAGTCGACCCATTGTTCATTTTGTGTCATCTTTTACGTGTAATGCTGGTGACATAGGTCCAATAAACAGCCAAACTTACTAGGAAATGTGTGTAAATTAAAATAATGAGATATAATACAAAATGTAATGTATTTTACTCTAATGTGAAATCAGAACTGCTGCGTGGATCATAAACTTAGATAACGACTTAACCAACTACTCATGAAATACAATCAATCATTAAATGGCGACCGCGTAGAAGGAATTAAAATGGTAATAGAATCATCAATGTGGTGGAACTCATAGAAACAATCAAACAGATTACAGTGCATCAAGAGACGAGGAAATGACGCTGGCAAATGATAGGATACGAGTGGAGAAAATGTGATGGCACTGGATAGAACACGAGTGGGAAAACATGCTGGCACTAGATAGGATACGGTTTAGCATACATGCTGGCACTGAATAGGACAGGAGTGGAAAAACATGCTGGAACTGGGCAGGACACGAGTGGGGAAACCTTGCTGAGACTGGATAGGACACGAGTGGGAAAAACATGATAGCACTGGATAGGACACGAGTGAGATAAACATGATAGCACTGGATAGGACACAAGAGGTAAAATATGCTGACACTGGATAGGACACGAGTTGGAAAACATGATGACTGGTATAATTTAAATATTACTCCACTGGAGCCCGCATGGCCAAAGAAATAGAGAGAGACCAAAGAAGACATGGTGAGGAGAACTAGATGCAGGGATGAATCATATGGTGAGTATATATTGTTAACTCCAGGAGATGGAAGTGGATAGAGTGTTTGGCTGAGTTGGGAGTTAGGTATATGCGCTATTCGTCCACGACCGCAGAAGCAGATATTACATAATTTGAAATTGTTCCGTCTACTAATATCTGCAGCAATTCTTCTATCAGATCATGTGATCCCCATGTATTTGACATGTGTCATTATGAACACTTAATCTACATTGGTAGTTTCCGGAAAGAACATATGTAAACACCCCCGGTCTTTACTCTTTAATCTTTCGCTATATTTGTCATTGGTTAAATTGTAAGCAACTGGTCATGCTTTTTACCTTTACTCTTTCTATGAAGGAGTTTTTTTTTCGCATATCCTTTACAGGACATCGCTGTCAACACTAGCATTTTACCGTTGTCGTTGATTTCTTCGCAAGATTACGCTCAGTGGGTAGCCATTGCTTTCTGAGCGACTGGTTCGCATACCCCTAAGTTACCGACGCGGCGAGAACCGCTACCGATTCTCACGAACGGTACGTTAATCACGAGAGTATACGGGATTATAGAGAAAGACGTACACGCCTAGGCCAGGGAGACCGGCTATGAAGGAGTAGCAGGAGAAAATTGAGACTAGTCGCATTAAAAGATTATTATATTCGCAATGTGGCGTGGAGTACACATGTGTGTCTTTAACGGTTTCGCAAAATGTATTATCAAAACAATGTTTTCCTGCAGTGAATTTGAATAACGAAGACACAAACCATATATAGTACGATTTATTGCCTGGCACATCTCGCTACATCTCGTCAGGTACTTACTGCAGATAGAGACAGCGCTTGTCGCGTGTTGTTTTATACACAAAGTAGTCGTTTGTTAAAGTTTACAGAAGCGATAATAATCCATCTGCACAAGCCTATTGTGTGCAAACAGAAAGACATGATAGTCAATTTAATATATATATATAACCCTCTCACAAACAAAGCACTATTTGTGCAGTTGGCAGTCACGGATTTTAATATTGAGGTTCTTTATCAGACATACAATATTTCGGATTTGGATCTGTCCGACTTCTTCTTTTGTCCATATCTGTACAAAACAATATATTTCAACGGTATTTATTTAACCAGTGATGAAGAATAACAATAGCATACAAGTTGAGTTGAGTCAAGAACCTACATCACTGCACTCAGGGCATTTCCATAAGCGCTCAGACCTCATATTCAACAACCAGCGAAGAGTTCCAATACTAATGGTGCCCGTTGCAATCTGAGTATATACCCGTCGTCCTTTAACAACTGTCTACCAGATACAATGCCGTATGATAGCTGGTTTACTTCGAGAAATTGTGTGATCTGTTCCCAAAGTTATTTCAAAGTCAAGCAGATGTGGCGTAACTGTGTCAATTCCAGTGGTGGCTATACCGAACGGAAATAAACTACATATTTTTTAAATTCTCTATTACATGTCCTTCACAGTCAGGGTAAAGATTTATGGTTAGTGCCGTGTACAGTTTTATGACTTTAAAATGTGTTAACCTTTGTCAAATGGGAAGAGAAGATACAGCAAACTGTTCTTCCAAAATACGAGGTTACTTCAAATGCAAACTTTCATTTTTGTTGGGGTGAATATATTCTGAAAAAGTAAAGAACACATGTATCATTTTTCTATGTAGTCACCACTGCATTTAATGCAAGTCCTTCATAGCCGATAAAGAGCTTGCATTCCTGTAGAAAAATCGACTCTGGTGTCACTACTCGGTGTGCCTGACCCGGTCGTGAACAGTCTGTCACAGAAGTCACACCGTTTTGAAACTTCTACTCCACTCATAAACTTGCTGGACTGCTAGGCATGCATTACTATACTGGACCTTCATTCGCCGATGACATTTTAAAGGTTCTATCGTGTCACTGATAAACAAAACACACACACACACACACACGCACGCACACACACACACACACACACACACACACACACACAAACGGATAACAGAACGCTGCTCCTCTTTGGTACATGTCAAAAGTGGGACGACCATATTTAAATTGCCCCTACGACCTTACCATATTGGTCCGCGCTGTGATGTCACATTATTAACACTCTTGACACCCTTAACAACAATATAGACCGGTTTTCAAGACAAAGTCATGGTTATTGTAATTTCTATAACATTGTTAAGGTTTTCATTGGAAGCCCATTTGTCGGCTGCAGCAGTTTTTCATTTTAGTTCTTTTTCAGAATAGTATATGCATGTAATAATATTTGTGCTCTAAAATAATGAGACACCTTGATTTGTCTTAATTTATGTCATCTTTATTTAACTAGTGTCAGTTATTTCGTGTTGTCAAATGATTCACCCTTGACTGTGTTTGCTCCTGTGCAGGAAGGATCTATGAAAAGGATACCAATTATATTAGTTGGAAACAAAACCGATGCCAGGCCTGAGCTGGAGACTAAGGGAAAGCGGGTAGTCAAGTATGAGGACGGTCTGCGACTGAGTCGGGTGAGTCATGTTGGTGCATTGTGGTTAGATTTATAAGTTATTGAGTGGGAGTGTCGGGTGACGGGGTATAGTTATCCCCTACTATGGGTGAACTAAGGTGCCGCCTTCCCTCTGCTAGACACCCTTAGGTAAGGTGAAGTACCCGTTCAGGGTCCCGATCAGTGTCACTTGAAGCCACGCAATCAGGTCGTGATTGGAAATGGGGAGTAGACGACATAAATTTGTTAGTTGTGATCTCAAGTTGTGCCACGGTACTCTCAAGACCACTGTCTCGAGACAATGGCTACAGTCAATGACCTGTATGGTTATTGCCAAGAAGAAAAGCAATGACAAACTACCTTTTTTACAGATGCGTCGCATATCATAATCTGTGTGCAATATATAAAACGTAAATGATGTTAAGGGGCGTGCTGCCCGAACGCCATCTAGCGCGTGTGTGTAAATCAACAAGTAATGCATTTGTAATTGAGACATGGAATATGAAAGAACACTCATGTAAGTTGGTAAGCTTTGAAACATAAAGAGGGAAATGACAGGAATCAATATTAACATCTTGGGAATATGTAAGACCAGAAGCAGGAAAAATGTACTGAAATGAACATATAATAATGAGGAGGACTTCAATACGACAGGGAAAGAGCAAAGACAGTAAAAGAATATATGCCAATATCAGATCGAGTTCTGTTAGTCAGATTAAGGATAATAACAGTAGATAGTAATGTCATACAAGTTTATGCACCTAATGCAGACAGCACAGAAGAAGAACGTGGTAACTTGTATGGAGAACTTGACATTGCTATAACACAGTGTAAAAACTGTGAAACAGCTACAATACCTAGATAGTTCAATGCAAATGTTGGAGAAGAAAGAGGTAGAGATGTTACTGGGAGACATAGCCTTGGAGAGAGAAGTGAGACAGAGGGAAAGCTGACTGACTGGGCGAGGGCACATAATATGAAAATCGAAAACACCATCGTTCAGCAACATCCTAGAAGTCTTTGGGCATGGAAACATCCAGGCAACAATTGTCATAATCAAATTGATTACATAATAAAGAGATAAATGTTTGCATATCCTTTACAGGACATCGCTGTCAACATCAGCATCTTTCAGCTGATTGTTGATTTCTTGGCAAGATTACGCTCAGTAGTTTGCCATTGATTTCTGAGCGGCCGGCTCACATACCCTGTAAGTTACCGACGCGATTCGAACCACTACTGATTCTCAACGTAGTCACTTCACTTACGAGAGTATACGAGATTACGGAGAAAAGTCGCTAACCTCTAGGAAAGGAAGCCGGCTAATTGATTACATACTAATAAACAAATGATATTGAAACTGCCAGTAAAAACAACACCAGTAGTAGATTACAAAAGTGACCATGCACGAGTAATTAGAAAACTAAGAATAACACTGGAGAAATGAAAGAGGGTTTCAAGAAATATCAAGCTAGATTTGCCAATACTTCAGCCAGATTAGTGAGAACATGAATTGAGTGATAAATACACATTACTGTACAGAATTTGTACAATGCGGCACTATAGACGAACAATGGCAAATGTTAATGGAGTCAAGATAACAGACATCAAAGGAAATTGACTGGCACCTTGCCGCCTTGAGAGACGATAGTTTGTAAAATGGAGTTATACCTCTCCATAACACAAAGCCTGGGCTCAATTTAGAGACCATGTGCTGCACAATGCAGCATGCTCCCTCTCCCTCGGTCTGCTTAGTTTACTCCAGAGGAAATGTAACACCAATACATCTGGAACCTCTTCTTCTTCTGCCGTCATCCGAAATGTTTTTCAGACGTAATTGCGGTGTGTCTGGTTAGGCACCCTGTGATCCAAAACTCTTAGGCCAACACATCCGACTTTAGCGTGCGTTTTTTAACCAGGTTAGCATTCCTTGGGGACTCTCACTGTTGTGGTGCCGTCCACACCCCAGCTGGTCAAGTTAGAACGACCGAAGACATCATGGTCAACCCTCAAGAGAAGGCAGGGGCAGAAATGGGCATTCCCCGCCATCCCAGGAGGCTTCCATAACTGCAGAGCCGGCACATTGCGCTCACCCAAGGAATCGCCACGTCCTGCTAATGGCTGCTTTAATCCTCACTTCCATGTATTGAGTATTTCGTTCGCCACTGGCCGCTCTCCACGCAAACCAGGAACGGTCAGTCTGCAGACAACATCCACTCAGCAAGCTTTCGCTTCGGACTTCCACGTAATGGATTCGCTAGCCAAGCGTTCCATGTCATGTTAATGAGACGTTTTTCCACCTTAGTTTACAGACGACATCCACTCAGTAAGCTTTCGTTTCGGACTTCCACGTAATTGATTCGTTAGCCAGGCGTTCCATTTCGTGTTAATGGGACGACATCCACTCAGCACGCTTTTGCTTCGGACTTCCACGTAATAGATTCGCTAGCCAAGCGTTCCATTTCGTGTTAATGAGACGTTTTTCCACCTTAGTTTACAGGCGACATCCACTCAGCACGCTTTTGCTTCGGACTTCCACATAATAGATTCGCTAGCCAAGCGTTCCATTTCGTGTTAATGAGACGTTTATCCACCTTTGATTACGCTCACTCAATTAGCTTTTTATAGAGACTTGGCCATCGTAACCATTGCCTGCGACTGGAACGCTTTTTCACATTTAGTAACGCTCTCGAGGTAGGCTACATGTGCTGCCGGCTCAGCACCTTACCTCCATGCAACAGAGAGCGAGTAGCGGCCAGACCCTCTCATCCGGCGGATCCCTCATATCCCTTGACTGAGAGCCTTCGAACAAGTGTCTGGGCCAAGCACGTAGCAGGCTCAGCATCTCACCTCCATTTAGTAGTGGGTGAGTATCGGCCTGGCTCTCACATCCGAGGGTAAATAACTTACAGGCGTTCAGCCATATCCCTCAACAGAGAGCCTTAGAGTATGTGTCTGGACCAAGAATTAGTAGAATCGTGCATTTTGACTGCCTGTCCTCAGTCTACCTGCAAGGCAGCAGGTTGTGCCTCTCTTGGTCTGGTCCCTATCACAAGACCTGTCCGACATGTAGCTGTGCTACCGTCGGCATAGCTCTTGGGGTCACTGGAACACGCAAGCCCCTCTACAACGGCAAGGTGGAGGCTCGTCAGATGGGACATCTGGAAGAAGACAAGCTGCAGAAGCTGCCGAATCAGCAAAGCAATACTCTAACTTTCCGCCTGTCCTAGCTTCCATGCTAGACCAATTGCCGGCCAAGGCTTTAGGTCTGGTCTTCCCTGCCATGATATTTAGTCTTTAGTTTGCATTTCCTCGCGCTAGGGTAAGGCTTGTACCCTCCCAGTTGCACTCCTCCGCCCAAATGGCACCCGAATGGCACAATGGGGGGGGGGGGGGGACGTGTAAAGTTTGGTGATCGCCGCCCAGCATTTGGCGCTAACAGAAAGCAGGTATTACCATCTACTGTCATATGGTAGCTCAGTCATACCTGACTAAGACCTGACTAATTCAAAGGAAATAATATCAGAAATAGAGACTGCGTAGAAGAAATGGATTCAATCCCATCACCACTGGGTTGGGAAACGAGCATCTAACCTCTAGACTAGCGCAACATGTTTTGCTGTATGTCGTCAGGGCCTTATGCTCCAGAAAAATGATTTATATACGATATTAAAGCAGCGTCATGAATTAAGACCATAAGAGTTAAATATAATATTAGAACAACAACGATTATACAGATGCATGAACCGTGCAATGATGATAGCAATGATGAAGACAAATAAAGACTTCTACAACGAGCTGTCGAATACACTACACAGAAATCGAAACTAGGGACGCCATTATTGAATGACATTTAATATTTATCATTTCTCCCCTTCAGTCTGGCTAACAGAACTCTATCTGATATGGACATATATTATGTCTTATATTACTGTCTTCGCTCTTTCTTTTTCCAAGATTATACTCACACCCTTTTCATGGTAGTGCCCTCCTTAGTAAATTATTCTATACTCATATGAGTAAATTTCTCATACTTTTGTCTGTCTTGTGTCACAAAATTTCATGATATTAACAATCATTCTTTCAATTCCCTTCTTGATATCTTTTCAATCAATCAATCAATCAACCAACCAGCCAATCAATCAATCAATCAATCAATCAATCAATATGTATGTATATGACATATTTCAGGAAATCGAAGCACTTTTCATAGAAACGAGTGCTAAAGATGGGACAAACGTCATAGAAGCAGCAATAGAACTCACAAGGTAAGATACTACGGCATAACCTGAAACATACCCTATCATGATATATTCAGTCAGTTTACAGTGTATGTATATCTTGTCCGGCTGCCCAGTATAGTGGATGCGCCACATCGTGGATTTTTCAGTTGAAGCATACCCCTCTGCACGAAGCATACCTGTCCTCACCGTTCTCATCAAATAAAGGCCATCCATTGTTAAATCAGAACATTATTTTCAGAATTTTACAATATTGTCTGCTCCGTGGCGAAGGTGTTACGGCCTCAGTTCGTAATCCTGCATATGCACGTTCGAAACACAGCTGCGTGCGATTTGGCAGCAGACCACATTGCGTTAGTTTTTTTTATGAAAGTGGTATGAGTGCCTGTTGTTGAAAAAACAATGGCAAGCTACTGAACGTAAACATAGAACCAAAAAACAAAAATGCTGGAGTTGACTGCTACGTCCTGCAAAGAATATACAACTAAGTAGCTAACAATATTGCCTATACTACTGTGTGGTGGTCAATTATGGACATTGAACAACGCGATTAGAAATTGGAGGCCATATAAATGTGGTGTGTTCCTGGAATGCTACAAACCCCATAATAAGACCATTGTCTACGTGCTTCAAGAGACCTCGTCTCAAAGACAGATGATAAGCTAGATCAACCAAAAAAACACATGTATGTGCGACTTTATGATCCTCCTCCCTACTTGGCACACGATTATGATTGTGTGTATTATGACTTGCATTCCACATTTGCCATTAAGTTTCTAAGAAGGTGTGTGAGTATGTACATGTCTACATTTGTTTGTCTGATATTGTCGATCTTGACTGCATCGAATGTGTTTGTGTAGCATAGAAGTAAAAATAGTCAAGAAACCTTAAACATATGAGGCGTGTTGTTTACATGGTTCTAGCCGCGTATTAAGAGAGATAAAAGGGAAGCCAGGAATGCTAATCGGAGGTTAAAATATAAACAAGATATGCTATGTAGATGACACAATATTGGTTGCGGATAATGCAACAGATCTCCACCATTTGTTGGACATTGTAGTAACAGAGAGTGCAAATACAGGACTCTCGTTGAATTTCAAGAAAACAGTAACAGTGATGATTTCAAAGAAAAAGGTGATACCAAAATGTGAAATGGTAATAGAAGGGAACATTCTTAACCAAGTGGATACTATTACACACCTATGATTGATTAACCAACACAGAACTGGTGTCGTGAGCCGCTACACGCTGCGGGATTTGCTGAGGAGGGGATCCGAGCACTTATGGACTGAATGGTTCGATGTGCAATGAGGATGATCTGTCGACTAACTAACTAACTAACTATGGGCATTTATAACATCAGATGGAAGGTGCATAACAGAGATTAAGAACAGAATAAGACAAGCAAAAGTTGCATTTCAGAAAATTAAAAGTTTCGTATGCAATAATTCACTATAATTGAATGTAAGAAAGTGAGTGCTGAAGTGCTACATAGAACCTGTTTGTTGTATGGCAGTGAATCTTGGAATGTACATGAACAAATTAGGAAGAACTTGGAAGTAACAGAGATGTTGTTCCTCAGATGAATGTTGCAAATTCCTTGGACTGCCAGAGTAACTAACAATAATTGCTTGAAAGAGGCTAATGAAACTAGAACACTATATACAACAATAAGAAAGAGACGAACAGCTTTCTTTGGTCATGTGACGAGAAGATAGGCATTGGAGAACATCATAACGACTGGAAAGATCGAAAGGAAAAGAGGCAGAGACCGACCAAGAGAAATGATTCTGAATGGATTGAGACGGAGGCATGGAGGAATAACATCAGCAGAGTTGATTCAGAACACCAAACTAAGTGTAAATTAAATGCAAAATAAATTGTGAAAGCGACTGTTGAACGAAATGTTAAACAAAGTGAAAACATAACTGTCAAACTAACTGTGAAACAGAATGTTAAACGGAGTGTAAAATGGAATATAAAACAGGTTATTACAGATTGTAAACAGATTGTATTACAGATTGTGAGAGAATTGAATATAAAACAGGTTATTACAGATTGTAAACAGAGAGTTGTGACGCAGACATTATGAAATCTATCTCCCGGTCTCTCTGGTCTAGGGGTTACACGACTTTCTCAGTAATCCCGTATACTCTCGTAACGTGACGTGACGTGCGTGAGAATTGGTAGCGGTTCTCTCCGCGTCAGTGATTTACGGGGTATGTGAGCCGGTCGCTCAGAAATCTATGGCAAACTACTGAGCGTAATCTTGCCAAAAATCAACATTCAGCTGAAAGATGCTGATGATAACAGCGATGTCCTGTAAAGGATATGCGAAAAAAGCCGTTTTTCTATATTCGTATATATATATATATATATATATATATATATATATATATATATATATATATATATATATATATATATATATATATATATATGTGTGTGTGTGTGTGTGTGTGTGTGTGTGTGTGTGTGTGTGTGTGTGTGTACACGAATATAGAAAAAGGTTAGAGATCACAAATACAATGGTTCAAATATATTGTGAGAATGATGGTCAATCAGTTATCACGTAGTACCTACGATAAGCAGCCCTGAATTAAAAGACCAAGAAACAGATGGATACAATCTGCCAAAGGTATATCTTACAAATACAAACTCAGTCCAGGCCAGTCGAAAGGTCTCTAGATGCAAAACTCAACTTCCCAGATAAAAAATAAAAATGTTCCGTGCCAGAAACCTACATGTCAAGTGTCGGGATCATCACATTTTGTAGAGTTGAGTGAGCACAAAGAGGAATACGTGGTTAGACTTTCCTTACACTAGCGACGTCGAGAGCTGACATCGAACCCTCGTCCAGCCGTGCTCTTCCCATAGTCAGGGATCGCCATGGCGAAGGTAGGCTTTTGCAAGATGGAAAACACACTGACCAATAAAAATGTGTCATTTGCATCGAGAAAAAGAATGTTGATGTGCTACATAGAACGTGTACTTTTGTGAAGCGTGGACAAAGAGCAGATAAGCTGTGTAACATCTAATCACGGTGGAGATGTGGTTTCTGAGGAAAATGCAGAGAATACCATGGACAGGCAGAAAAACCAATGAACAAGTCCTAAAAGAAACAAATGAAAAACGTAAACTTATTAGAGAAATTAGACGTAGACAGTCACCATTTGGTGGACACGTTATGAGAAGAAATACATTGAAGAACTTGGTGACGACTGACAAGATTCAGAGGAAGAGAACAAGGGGAAGGCAGAGAAGCAAATATCTGGATGGCTTGGCCACGTGGTATGGTTGAGACAAGAATACGGAACTGGTCCACGACTCTGGTGATCGTGTGAGATGGCGAAATATGACCGCCCACGCTTATCGGCATGGTACATTATGGGGATGATGATGATGATGATTATGATGATGATGATGATGATGATGATGATGATGATGAATGTGCTCGCAAACTTTCCCCTAAGCTGAACGCGAAAAGTTGATAACAAAGCGTTGTCCTTACGAAGTTAGGTAATAGACAAGCAGAGGTTTCATTAATTTGTGACTAATTGTGAATGGTTACTTGAAACATGTCATAGTGTAACAAGTATTTAAAGTTGTCATTTATGTCAATCATAGGTTGCTGCGAACAAATGAGGACCTGGAGGTGAAGACAGTTGGCCTGCAGCTTCAAGAAATAAGGGATAAAAAATCTAGCTCTTGCTGCAAGCGCTGATAAACAAGACTGAAGCAAACAAGCAGCCTAGTATTTATTAATTAAATCTAAATGATCTTTACTTAAATACTTTTCCTTCAATAGGGCAGTTTGTCGGAACTCACCAGTTTATATTACATGAAGATACATAATATCCTTTTTTTTTTTGCATATCCTTTACAGGACATCGCTGTCAACATCAGCATCTTTCAGCTGTAAGTTGATCTCCCGGCAAGATTACGCTCAGTAGTTTGCCATTGCTTTCTGAGCTGCCGGCTCATTATCCCGCCGCTTCCAGTTCTCGCCTCGCTGCGAGACCCTGCGTGGATAAACGGGATTACGGAGAAAGTGGTGTAACCCCACAGCCAGAGAGACCGGCACATAATATCCTATTTATCAATAATGAAGAATTTGGAAGCAACAGACATCTGGTTCCTGAGACGAATATTGCGAATCTCTTTGACTGCCAGAGTAATTAACGACGAATGCCTAAAAGAGGCAAATGAAACTAGAACATTATATACATCAATAAGTAAAAGACAAACATATTTCTTTGGTCATGTGAGGATAACATCGTGAAAACTGTAAAGATCAATAGGAAGAGAGGCAGAGGCAGGCCAAGACTAATTGTGCTAGATTTACTGAGATAGTTGCATTGGGGGAATATCATCAGCAGAGTAGATCCAGAACACCAAAGACTGAGATCTAGAGAGAGAGAGACATGAACGCTTACGTCAGCTGGCAGGGAACTTGATGATGATGTTGATGATGATGATGATGATGATGATGATGATGATGATGATGATGAAGATCAATAATGGTTGTCATGAGTAAGTGATATGATGTAAGTGGAAGCAGAAACACAAAGGCTAGATTATTCATGAGAACAAGCAGACAGATGTACGGTCAACAACAGTGAGAACAAGCAAACAGATATACGGTCAACAACAGTGAGAACAAGCAATCAGATGTACGGTCAACAACAGTGAGAACAAGCAAACAGATGTACGGTCAACAACAGTGAGAACAAGCAAACAGATATACGTTCAACAACAGTGAGAACAAGCAATCAGATGTACGGTCAACAACAGTGAGAACAAGCAAACAGATGTACAGTCAACAACAGTGAGAACAATCAGACAGATGTAAGGTCAGCAAGAATGAGAACAAGCAGACAGATTTACAATCAGCAACAATGAGAACAAGCAGACAGATGTACAGTCAACAACACTGAGAACTAGCAGACAGATATACAGTCAACAACAGTGAGAACAATCAGACAGATGTAAGGTCAGCAAGAATGAGAACAAGCAGACAGATTTACAATCAGCAACAATGAGAACAAGCAGACAGATTTACAATCAGCAACAATGAGAACAAGCAGACAGATGTACGGTCAGCAAGAATGAGAACAAGCAGACAGATATACAGTCAACAACAGTGAGAACAAGCAGACAGATTTACAATCAGCAACAATGACCAGTGATGTACCATAAATGAGACCAAATATCAGTATTAATACAATTTGAGGATTAAAATGTCGTATCATGGATTCCCTTATCATCATTTCTTCCTTCGCCTATCGATGTAAGTCTGTGTGAGAAGCAAGAAGGTTGTCTTGTCGTTGGCAATTTCAGAACATGGTGAAGTGCAACCATTCAGAGAATCTACACCTGCTGTGCATATTCACATTTTGAAAGACTGCATATTTTTGTTTTAATTATTATTTTTGATTATTTACAACGTACAACTGTCTAGACATAATTAACCTTCTCAACCAACACTTGGCTTTCTCTTTTTATCAACATGGTCTGTGAAGTCAATGTTTCCGATTTACTATCAAGAGAAGGGAATGAATTTTTCATCGAGTACCTCTAAAACATATGTTGTCCTCAAATATATTTTAACTCGCCACTTTCGAAGTTCATATGTAGTTTAGACATCAAAGTTAATCACGCTTTACCTGCAAATTACAGCTTACCCCTTACCTGTGAATCAGAGTTCACGTCATACCTGTGAATCAGAGTTCACGTCATACCTGTAAATCAGAGTTCACATCATACCTGTAAATCAGAGTTCACGTCATACCTGTAAATCAGAGTTCACGTCATACCTGTTAATCGGAGTTCGCATCATACCTCTAAGCCAATGTTACCGTCTACAAAATATACAAACAATGCAGGGAGGAAAAAAACAGAACAAGCAGGGTGTCCACAATCTGCATATACTTGAAAACAATTATCAGCAAATCATAAAACAACAACGACAACTGACCTTTTAAAAATACTGACATATTAAAAAAAAAAAAAAATAACATATTCTCAAATGAATTATTATATTTCCTTAATAAAGCAATGTTAGAATTGTTGTTCCATAAATAATTTGCTCTAATGGTATTCTGAAAAGTCAGACGCTTGCATTAACAGTTCTCACGAATAAGTGTCTTTGAACTTCTAACGCAGACATGACGATTAAGTGTCTCTGCCCTTCTAGCGCAGACATGTCCAGTCTGTTATACATATGTAAATGCTGGCAGACATGTTTTGGGTCGTTTAATGATTTAATGTATTCCTATATTGATTATCTGTAAACGTGAATCGTTAGTAGCCTGCTCTAACTTGATCTAATTAGGTCAAGCGAATGGGAGAGTCCTTCAAGAAAACAAAGAAAAAATAACAAAACCGTGAATTGATTATTGAAAGTAGACAGTCAAGATATTTTAGGCATAGTGTTAACAAAAATTAACTTGAAAACTTAGTTACAAAAGACAAAGTAGTCGATAGAAGAGCAATGGGCAGGCAAAAAGATAAATACCCGGACACTAGACCCCAAGGCGTAATCCGGAAACAAAACCAGACCTGTTCAAAGACTAGTGATCAGGTGAGATGGCAAACCATGACAACCCACATGTGAGATGGCAAACCATGACAACCCACATGTGAGATGGCAAACCATGAGAGTCCACGTGTGATATTGCAAACCATGACAACCCACATGTGAGATGGCAAACCATGAGAGTCCACGTGTGAGATGGCAAACCATGACAACCCACATGTGAGATGGCAAACCATGAGAGTCCACGTGTGATATTGCAAACCATGACAACCCACATGTGAGATGGCAAACCATGAGAGTCCACGTGTGAGATGGCAAACCATGACAACCCACATGTGAGATGGCAAACCATGAGAGTCCACGTGTGAGATGGCAAACCATGAGAGTCCACGTGTGAGATGGCAAACCATGACAACCCACATGTGAGATGGCAAACCATGAGAGTCCACGTGTGAGATGGCAAACCATGAGAGTCCACGTGTGATATTGCAAACCATGACAACCCACATGTGAGATGGCAAACCATGAGAGTCCACGTGTGAGATGGCAAACCATGACAACCCACATGTGAGATGGCAAACCATGAGAGTCCACGTGTGATATTGCAAACCATGACAACCCACATGTGAGATGGCAAACCATGAGAGTCCACGTGTGAGATGGCAAACCATGACAACCCACATGTGAGATGGCAAACCATGAGAGTCCACGTGTGAGATGGCAAACCATGAGAGTCCACGTGTGAGATGGCAAACCATGACAACCCACATGTGAGATGGCAAACCATGAGAGTCCACGTGTGAGATGGCAAACCATGAGAGTCCACGTGTGATATTGCAAACCATGACAACCCACATGTGAGATGGCAAACCATGAGAGTCCACGTGTGATATTGCAAACCATGACAACCCACATGTGAGATGGCAAACCATGAGAGTCCACGTGTGATATTGCAAACCATGACAACCCACATGTGAGATGGCAAACCATGAGAGTCCACGTGTGAGATGGCAAACCATGACAACCCACATGTGAGATGGCAAACCATGAGAGTCCACGTGTGAGATGGCAAACCATGACAACCCACATGTGAGATGGCAAACCATGAGAGTCCACGTGTGAGATGGCAAACCATGACAACCCACATGTGAGATGGCAAACCATGAGAGTCCACGTGTGAGATGGCAAACCATGACAACCCACATGTGAGATGGCAAACCATGAGAGTCACGTGTGAGATGGCAAACCATGAGAGTCCACGTGTGAGATGGCAAACCATGACAACCCACATGTGAGATGGCAAACCATGAGAGTCCACGTGTGAGATGGCAAACCATGAGAGTCCACGTGTGAGATGGCAAACCATGAGAGTCCACGTGTGATATTGCAAACCTTGACATGTGGTAACGATGAGCAGGATGAAACATTAAACAAACACATGATAATCTTGCCGGAACGTTGCAAGATGTACATATTGTAACTTGTGTATATATAATTGTGTATTGATTACAATGTTTCGTCGGCAACACCGAACTCTGGTGAAGTCTCGCGGAATGTTATTTGTTACAATGACTGTACCGGTGAAGGCTGTACCTTGTGTAGGCTGGTGTAGTTTTATTCTCCTCTCCAGGTTTGTTACATAAATGTATATTCATAGTGGTATGTATATTACACAGTTGCCATGTAGTAACTCCGCTGACCCTCCTTTAAGTACTCTATTTATTAGCACAAGTATTGGGTCCTCTCTTCATTTGGCTCGGTTCTGAGTCGACTATCATGGCATCTTAAATAATACCAACAACACTTTGTTGAACAATAAGTACGTAGCTGTTCATTGACGCTGTGCACAATAGATAACATGAACTCATGTGTGTTCCAGTCAAACCTAATGTTTATTACTGAATCGCCCTACACATTAGCTCTACACTAGGCCGGCTATCTGCCGTGTCCGCCTTCCCATGTACGTTGCTGATGTCTGGTATCGTTCAAACATTTCTCAGTTTCCCTACTGTCATCATACACAAGCATGTATCATTATAGGCAACAACTGTCAATAATTCTCGCACAAAATACTCACAGTATTTGGATAGTATAGCCACTAACTACTGGTCCCTGTCGAGATATCTACTTCTGGCCTAGGGTGAGATTTAACTATCGTTTTCCATTACACCTGATCACCCTGATAACTGTTGTCCTATCTGTAGTTTACTGGGACACACATTGTTATCATCGCTGGTCCCCGTCTGTCTCTTTGTGACGCTTTCCATCCCCAAGTCAGCTTTTGTGCGTTCAATGTGCACTATCCTATTCTACTTCCCGATTACTGTATCATCAGTCCTGCGACACATGGCAACAGTGGCCTTAAAAGCTGTCTTTATTAATGTAAATGTTGCAATTTATAACGGCTGTCTATTTATATGTATATATATGTAAATATCAAATCATAACCGTTGCATGGATTCATGGGTGTTAACTGTTTTCCACTGTTATATTTGTATGCATATGTCTCCATTCCTTCCTGTATGTTTCAGTGTTTGTCTAAGTCAATGTCTAATAGTAACAACAGTAAAGCATCCTATCCTACGTATCGATGCGAATGGGTATGTGGTGTTAATCTCATATTGATTCCCAACTCGTATATCGTAGGGTGTATGTTCTATTTCTCGACAAGTCCCCTCATTTTTTTCTATTGAAGGTGAATTAAACTTCCTAACATGTACTTGGCGTGGCGACTGCTCGGACAAGAGACCTTTATTTCTCTCAACCCTAACATATACTTGGCGTGGCGACTGCTCGGACAAGAGACCTTTATTTCTCTCAACCCAGAGAAACCTCGCGCACCATACACCCGCAATTGTACAACTGCGGTTGTGATACTGTCTTTGTTTTTAATGTCTGATATAATGTTTTTGTAGCGATTTAGAGGTTATATTACAATAGTTATTATTGGGGAGTGATAACTGCTAGTACTAGTGAAGTATCTTTGTTTACAATGTATTGTCCCTTCAAACAAACAAAAAAACACACACAGAGAGAGAGAGAGAGAGAGAGAGAGAGAGAGAGAGAGAGAGAGAGTTTAAATCGTTTGATGTTTTATTTGTGTTTTGTTTGCTGCCCTTCACTGTCACATCATTGTCTGACAGCTGCAAGTGCACAGTAACGGTCGTATTTATTCACCAACATGCCTAGAACACTGTGCCTGTTGTCCACTATGCAAATGTGTAATTTATCTCTTAATGTACGCGTTCTAACACTGCCTTTCAACAGGTGCATGTTTAGGAGTACATGTCACAACATGAAAGGCAGAAGTAATATGAAACATTGTGTCAGACTGGTTTAACATTAAACACGCCTTCACATGCCCACCCACAGAAGTGACGTCTAGAAATACCGGATTGGAGTATAAGTCGTACATTTTACTTAATGTGTAATTGCATTGTCTCTGTTAGTAGAGCCCTCATAAGTGTTGTGTGACCTATTAGGGCGATATTTGAGCCAATTCAAGTAGCACGGGGCATTTTAAGAATGTCAAAGCCTAGAGCGCAATTGAATTAAGCCTAACGTATTATGTTGTCATTTCACTTCTACAATGTTACTTCACTAATACTGTCTCTAGTTCTGTACTTCTCCCCTCTATATTCACAAACAATATAATTTGCGAATATATAATTTTCCAACCTAATATCGAAATTGCCATTCTACAAGATTTGAACTTCAACGACAACTGCATCATCATGTCTGGGAATCTGAAACACTTCGGCCATATTAAACGTCACAGTGGTTTAAAAAAAAAAAAAAAACACTGTTATTGAAGAGAAACTTCCTGGAAGAAGAGGCGGGAATCGAGCAGCGAGACGACGGACATAGTTGATGGCAGGCACCAGGAGCATGAATAGAGGCACGAGGCAGTTCCTTCCAGGCAAAATATGAATAAAATTAGCGGAAATTCGGTAAAGCTGAGGAAATGTAAACAATATAAGGTAACACAAAGTAAGGCAGCTTTACAGAACATAATTACGAAAAGTACAGAACGTTGGGGCGACTAGCTGTTAGCCTAGGACCCTGAGATAAGTAGGAAAAATATTTTTGTTTTCACATTTTCTTTTCTTTTCATTGTACTCATTTTTGTTTTCTTTTCATTGTACTCATTTATTTTTCTCTTCATCTTTTCATTCTTCTCGTCCCATTCTTATGCCTTAATGTAGTCACTGGATGTTCTTCTTTGTGATTATATGTGGTGTTGTGGTGTTTGTGTATGTATTTGTTTGCTGATGAAGGCTAGTCGCCGCAGCGTCCTGTATTTTTCGTAATTCTGTTCTGTAAAGCTGCATTAGTTTGTGTTATTTTATATTGTTGTCCTTCTGGGCAGCAAGATGAAGATAAGACCCGAGAAGTATGGATTACTGTATCGAGACGGGTAGTGTTTCGTAACATTATGAGCATCTGTCAATGTTTCGCGGTTAATGTTGACATTCGTTATCAGTGCAATAGAACAATACTGGCAGCGATCATTAAACCTAAGACAAGAAGATTGTGTACACATGAAGTGACGTTTTAAATGTGACACAAACTACTGACAGGTAAAAGGACAATCCAGATTTAAATGATTTTAAGATCAGATGATGGTTTCATTTTCTGTATGAAAGTTAGTTGCATGTCATTTACATGACCTCGTAATTAGCCTCGCAACGTCGCAATCGAATGATGTTACACGTAGTAATTTGAAGGTAATGCCAATTGTCCCATAGCCGTTGTGTTACAGGCACGTTGCCTTCTATACAGTCGATAGTTTGTTACATTGTGCTTTTCAAAAGTCATATTAAATATAAGCCATTGCCGTTATATGCTGCATTTTAGTGATAAATTCTTTTCTTTCAACAGTATAACATTTTCTACAATTCATGTTTCAATCATTCATTCAACAGCATGTCCTTTATAGAATTTCGCTCCCATAACAACCTTCCGGAAAACCTCTCGATCATAAGCAAGATGTCCCTCGTCGAATATACTCATCTGGAGATCATCCGCCATATCCTGCTCCCATCTTCTCTTTGGCCTTCTTCTTCCTCTCTTCCCAGGCATATACCCCTCCATTATTGTACTCTCCAAACTTTCGTGACGTTTCAAGTTACCAAAATATTTCAATTTTCTTTGCTTTGTCGTCTTTAATAGCCAACCTTCTCCAATATTCAGCTCTTGAAGTATGGATGCATTTGTTCTTTTCTCTATCCAAGATATTCTTAGAACTCGTCTATAACATTTATATTCAAAGGCATTTATGCGCTGTTTAGATTGTTTAGTAAGTGTATAGGTGTCACACGCAATTCATGTTTAGGGTCCACAATAATATAATAACAACCTTCACAACCAGTGTTAATACAAAGAGAAATACAAACAATGCGAAATGCGCCGTTGTCGTGTCCTCCTTTAAAGTGTCGTCCCTGGAGTGAGGAGATCCGACACCCACATTATAATATTATTTTTTCCCCCTCAATATTCTGGAGAATCCACCCGCTTCCGTCCAACACACTCCATCAGCCTATGGACACCTTTTCCTATCACTCTCACACTGTCGTACTATGCCCCCTTCTTATACTTCCCCAACGCAACATACTCAACAACTCTTGCTTCTAGAAATTAATAAAGATTAATTTATTAAAATAAAAGTGTAACGTGTATGAGACGTGTATGCGAAGAAAATGTGTGACGTGTTCTATAAAGTGTGTAGACTCTGTCTCTCAGACATCAACTCAGTCAGCTGATCACAGCAAAGATAGACCACAGCACGTTACGTCAGAACAAGTACGTCTCACCCGTTGCCGGAACCATCTTGCCGGATAATGCTTTGCCTCTGTAGACCTCTGGTAATCCAATTTCATGAACATCCGAAATAGACACCGGTGGTATTAACAGTTAATCATGGACCGGTTGCACTCTACACAATGTCCGTTCCTAAAGTTCCTTAACAAACTGCACAAGTCTTTTGCAGTGTGTACGCAGTTAGTTAGTTGGTTAGTTAGTCGACAGATCATCCTCGTTGCACATCGAACCATTCAGTCCATAAGTGCTAATTTCTAATGTTAATTGTTGCTGTACTAACACTAGGTACTCTTAGCCGGTTCTCGGTTCGTTACTACTGTCTGATGCTGTGTGGTGCATCAGTATGCATCACTCTCTTTGATGAATCAATTTCCTTCTAGCGTAAGTTACGTTCTGTATGCAACTTTATTGATTCTTGAACTGGTGTTCTTCAGAATGGGTTTTTTAATTCTTTCCCAAAACTTGTAGAGTTTCCTTGGATCTGGTAGGGAACCTAGGATAGAAACAACACATCTGGTGATAGTACTAGTCACTGATCCTTTCGGCTGAGTGTAAGCCTATCACCTTGCTTAATGATCTTTAGCTAACTAGAATTAGTCATAGAGCAGATTAGCTACCCACCTAGAGCCGAATCAGGCTATGACAAAGGAAAAATCAGCAAACAGGATGCGGAACCCCGCCCACCAGGGACACCTACGGGAAGATCCCAATTATCCCTCATTACTCAATTCTCAACTAGTAAAGCTTATCAACACTTCACTAATCTATTCTTAACTAGCAGAGTTAATATCACTATTCTACTCTAACTAGTTTCCACTAACAGTGCTAATCATCACACTATAGTTTAACAAGGCCACAGTCTATATTAATTAGAACTAATAGACTATATTGACTACCTTATGTAAAAACCGCCTCATTCCCGGGATGGCTACTACACTTTGCCATAACGGCACATGCTAGTTAATGTTAAATTAATCTAACACTGTAGAGCTCTCCCACAAACACGTCCATCATAATCCACGGTTCTTGGTCAACTCCCCCCTAGTTGATCCCAACTCGGGTTTATATGGCAAACTACCAAAGTTGGCCACGTGACGTTCTCCTTTATGCCCCCACACAGGTGGCACAGTGGCAGATCATCTCCTGTCAGGGATCCATCCTCCCTGGCTCCATTAATGTTAGATTTGTCATCACTGGTTGTGACATCCAAAACAATCTAGAGAGTTACTGTACAGTTCCAACAAAGAGTTTTTCCCAACACGCTGTCAATCTTCTCGATGTTCCGGAAACAAGACTTGACAGATGTACTGTTTCCTGTCTCTCGCTGCCAATTCCGGTTTGTCTCTGACTGTTGACAAACTGTCAAGCTTCTGTTCAGTGGTGACAATCCCAGCAGCCATTTCGCCTGATGTCCGGAACTATAACTGACAGACAGGGCTGTTCCATGTACTGAGCCGGGCAAGGCTATGTGATTCTAAATGTTTATAAACTGCCAACGCATTGTATCCCTTCCTTCTCACTCACCACCAAATGTGTTTATGGGCTGACACGATGTAACCTGTGCAGCTGTGTTTACTCTGTTAGTACGACTGTTGTGGCCTAGAAAATATACGCCAAGCAAACGTCGGTATTATTATCTGGTTAACTCATGGCGAGCTCGTGACAGCCGTGCACTGATGTCTAATACATAAGAAAACTTTTGGCCCATTAGATATTGCGCCATTTTCATTTAACAACAGTGACAAGAGGGTGGCAGACATCCCTTGTAGTTCTGTACATCAAAAACGGCCTAGCTTTAGTACTCGTGTACAATGTGCAATCGATTGTTAGCAGACGACAAAATATGTTTACAAACTGAGTGTATTGTACGCGAGATTTTAAGGTATTTATTACTGATTTCCCCACAGTGTTTATTTTTCAACATGTGCATTCTATTATAGTGTTTTCTAACATTTGCATTCCATTATAGTGTGTTTTTTTTTAACATTGCATTCCAAATGGAGTGTTATGGTAACATTCCACCAGTTGTGTTTACCTTGTTCAAAAGTGCAGAGAATATACATACACATCTCCCATAAACATGTTGGTACTCTCCACTAATGTCCACAGATGTGCGGGTCACGTCACAAGCTACACTGTCATTTTGGACCATTGCCTGGCCCTTATTTGTATATGCCCTTATGATATCTATATGTGCCCTTGTGATATTTATATGTGCCCTTGTGATATACCTCTTGGGATCATGGCTTAAAAAAATATCATTCTTGTTACTAATATCATTGTTTGAAAGCATTTATTATTGTTACTATCCATGTGTAAATAATATTGTAATTAGCTGACATTGTATTGATTGCCTCACAGATAAGAGCCCGAGAGGGTTGCACACCAGAAACTATTGATTATTTCTGATGTTATGAAGATAAGTTCTCTTCGATATGTTTACTTTAAAAGTAAAGACGCTGTGATTTACAGCATCCGCATTGTTTCTTCTTCTTCTTCTTCTTCTTCTTCTTCTTCTTCTTCTTCTTCTTCTTCTTCTTCTTCTTCTTCTTCTTCTTCTTCTTCTTCTTCTTCTTCTTCTTCTTATTATTATTATTATTATTATTATTATTATGGTCCATGCCGTGTGGTATTGGTGATCATGGCTGTATATGACAGATATAGCGTATTTGTAAAGTCTGACTACACTGTGTATGTAGAATAAATTTGACCAATGAAGTACATGGTGTCATCAAAAACATTCTGTTTGTAGTGCAAGAATTACTCCAGCAGACGACAGTCATTCGCTGCATATTGCTTCTCAGTGGAGTGTGGAGCACATTTTTATGACATCATGTACAATACATTATTATATAATATATATATATATATATATATATATATATATATATATATATATATATATATATATATATATATATACTAGCTGACCCTGCCCGGCTTCGCCCAGACCCTGGTGGGAAGCATCTCATTTAATTCATATAAGTAGTCATATAAGTTCTCGTTCCCGTTACCGACTGTCTGTCTGTCTGTCTGTCTGTCTGTCTGTCTGTCTGTCTGTCTGTCTGTCTGTCTGTCTGTCTGTCTGACCCGGCCCGGCATTTCCCAGCTCCTGATGTGGAGCATCTCATTTAATTCATATAAGTAGTCATATAAGTTCCCGTTCCCGACTGTCTATCTGTCTGTCTATCTGTCTGCCTGACCCTGTCCGGCTTCATTAAATTCATACAACAAAAAAAGTAACTTAAAAGAACGTTCTTCTACACACCATCCATTATTTTTAATGAAAACTCTTTCTAATCACCTGCATGACTACAGTAACTTCTTAAGCAAAAAAAGATGAGTTACAATGTTATGCATTGTGCATCATTTTTATGAAAACTTTGAAAATGCCTTACAGATTGTATCATTATTTATTATAACTCATATGCCGGTACATAACTATGGACAAAGAGTTTATAAATCTTTGAAAACGATGCCACAATATGACTATAAGTTATACAGAAAAGTTAAGCCCCTTGAAATAACTTTTACAGAGTTAGGTCCCCTGAGATATATGAAATTATGATGAAAAATGAAAAATGAAATAATACTGAGTAAGCAGGCGATTTCACACTAACAAAATATCACAGTTGTCAGCTCTGGAATGAAAGGAAGGCGTGTAGAAAATTTCATCTCAATCGGATGGGCCGTTCGCGAACAAATAAAGGCCATACGGACAGAGATACATAAATACATACAGAGATACATACGCACAAGTCTTTTTTATATATAAGATATATATAATCATGTACAATACATTATTATATAATATATATATATATATATATATATATATATATATATATATATATATATATATATATATATATATATATATATGACACCATCTGTTTGCCTAACTACCAAATGTCCCAGCACCATTCAACAGTGACTAGCCGTGGTCTATTCTGGTTCACAGTCCCCTCTAAACGTAGCTTGGAATATCGGGTTTCAATGTAAAATGTATCACCGTGACAATATTTAGTTCACGTTCTGCAAATAGCAGTTGTTGCTGTCAGACTAAAGGGTACCAGGATATGTCATTCCAAGTAAAGGCGACCAACGTAGTACTAATCACTAATCTCTGAGTGCCGATTGGTTTCTAAAAATATGGGTCTAAACACATATGTCAGTGTGCGTTACGGCGTGTTTATGTGTCCTTTACTGACTTGCTTACTGCTAGTACAGCGCCTGGTCGTTTATGTGTTCTATAGGTAGGTCATCATACATTGTAGGCACATAGCCGATAAGACTTGGTTGTCATGAGATATTCCAACCACTTTGTTTGTCTCAGTTCTGTCTCTTTTATGTAGCCGACAGCTGAAGGTCACCATGATCAAATCTTTAGCTCCGAAGGTTACAGGTTCTTTGAGGGATGTCTACATTACGAGTGAAAGGTTTCCTCGCTAGAACTATGGAGTTCGTGCTTTGTGCGATGCTCTCGGCAGGTGACTTCTATCTCTGTGGAGAGAGAGGAGAGAGAGAGAGAGAGAGAGAGAGAGAGAGAGAGAGAGAGAGAGAGAGAGAGAGAGAGACCGAGCCAGATGGATTAATACCTAATGCAATGGATGCGATCCTCTGGCCTTGTACTATGTTTATATCGCCATCCGGTTTCCGTGTTTCTAAATCCCACGTCTTTCGGAGCAACCAGCCAATGAAGTGTGTCTCCATAAAGAGGGTTGGCTGCAACAAATCTCTAGCGCTCTCTATCTCTCGATCTGATAGTAATATTCTCTTACATATCTCTTGTTTCGTTTCCTGCAATTTGCTCGACTGCCTTTTATTATTTTCTTTTTAATCTGCTCTTAGTAATGATTTTTCAGATAATTGTATATAGTGTCTAACTTGATTGATTTGAATGATTGATTTCACTTATTAATTTCATTCAATCAAGGCATGACACTCTGGACTCACCCTAAAGTCCTCTGTACCTGCCAGCCGATGTTGGAGGATAATGATATTAATAGTTTCCCACACTCTCCGATTATGAATGCGCTTATGTCGTCCCGCCTGTGATCACGTCTACTCCCGTCACGAAGAACAATATTTCTTAGTTGGATTCATTTATCAGTTTCTGAATCAGCGTGTCATATATAACGCTAATTGTATGTCCTGTCCGTCGTCTATGTACAGACCCCTATATAACGCTAATTGTATGTCCTGTCCGTCGTCTATGTACAGGCCCCTATATAACGCTAATTGTATGTCCTGTCCGTCGTCTATGTACAGGCTCCTATATAACGCTAATGGTATGTCCTGTCCGTCGTCTATGTACAGGCCCCTATATAACGCTAATGGTATGTCCTGTCCGTCGTCTATGTACAGGCCCCTATATAACGCTAATGGTATGTCCCGTCCGTCGTCTATGTACAGGCTCCTATATAACGCTAATTGTATGTCCTGTCCGTCGTCTATGTACAGGCCCCTATATAACGCTAAATGTATGTCCTGTCCGTCGTCTATGTACAGGCCCCTATATAACGCTAATTGTATGTCCTGTCCGTCGTCTATGTACAGGCTCCTATATAACGCCAATTGTATGTCCTGTCCGTCGTCTATGTACAGGCCCCTATATAACGCCAATTGTATGTCCTGTCCGTCGTCTATGTACAGGCTCCTATATAACGCTAATTGTATGTCCTGTCCGTCGTCTATGTACAGGCCCCTATATAACGCTAATTGTATGTCCTGTCCGTCGTCTATGTACAGGCCCCTATATAACGCTAATTGTATGTCCTGTCCGTCGTCTATGTACAGACCCCTATATAACGCTAATTGTATGTCCTGTCCGTCGTCTATGTACAGGCCCCTATATAACGCTAATGGTATGTCCTGTCCGTCGTCTATATACAGGCCCCTATATAACGCTAATGGTATGTCCTGTCCGTCGTCTATGTACAGGCCCCTATATAACGCTAAAGATATGTCCTGTCCGTCGTCTATGTACAGACCCCTATATAACGCTAATGGTATGTCCTGTCCGTCGTCTATGTACAGGCCCCTATATAACGCTAATGGTATGTCCTGTCCGTCGTCTATATACAGGCCCCTATATAACGCTAATTGTATGTCCTGTCCATCGTCTATGTACAGGCCCCTATATAACGCTAATTGTATGTCCTGTCCGTCGTCTATGTACAGGCTCCTATATAACGCCAATTGTATGTCCTGTCCGTCGTCTATGTACAGGCCCCTATATAACGCTAATTGTATGTCCTGTCCGTCGTCTATGTACAGGCCCCTATATAACGCTAATTGTATGTCCTGTCCGTCGTCTATGTACAGACCCCTATATAACGCTAATTGTATGTCCTGTCCGTTGTCTATGTACAGGCCCCTATATAACGCTAATTGTATGTCCTGTCCGTCGTCTATGTACAGGCCCCTATATAACGCTAATGGTATGTCCTGTCCGTCGTCTATGTACAGGCCCCTATATAACGCTAAAGATATGTCCTGTCCGTCGTCTATGTACAGGCCCCTATATAACGCTAATGGTATGTCCTGTCCGTCGTCTATGTACAGGCCCCTATATAACGCTAATGATATGTCCTGTCCGTCGTCTATGTACAGGCCCCTATATAACGCTAATGATATGTCCTGTCCGTCGTCTATGTACAGGCCCCTATATAACGCTAATTGTATGTCCTGTCCGTTGTCTATATACAGGCCCCTATATAACGCTAATTGTATGTCCTGTCCGTCGTCTATGTACAGGCCCCTATATAACGCTAATTGTATGTCCTGTCCGTCGTCTATGTACAGGCCCCTATATAACGCTAATTGTATGACCTGTCCGTCGTCTATATACAGACCCCTATATAACGCTAATTGTATGTCCTGTCCGTCGTCTATGTACAGACCCCTATATAACGCTAATTGTATGTCCTGTCCGTCGTCTATGTACAGACCCCTATATAACGCTAAAGATATGTCCTGTCCGTCGTCTATGTACAGGCCCCTATATAACGCTAATGGTATGTCCTGTCCGTCGTCTATGTACAGGCCCCTATATAACGCTAATGGTATGTCCTGTCCGTCGTCTATGTACAGGCCCCTATATAACGCTAATGATATGTCCTGTCCGTCGTCTATGTACAGGCCCCTATATAACGCTAATGATATGTCCTGTCCGTCGTCTATGTACAGGCCCCTATATAACGCTAATTGTATGTCCTGTCCGTCGTCTATATACAGGCCCCTATATAACGCTAATTTATGTCCTGTCCGTCGTCTATGTACAGGCCCCTATATAACGCTAATTGTATGTCCTGTCCGTCGTCTATGTACAGGCCCCTATATAACGCTAATTGTATGACCTGTCCGTCGTCTATATACAGACCCCTATATAACGCTAATTGTATGTCCTGTCCGTCGTCTATGTACAGACCCCTATATAACGCTAATTGTATGTCCTGTCCGTCGTCTATATACAGGCCCCTATATAACGCTAATTGTATGTCCTGTCCGTCGTCTATGTACAGGCCCCTATATAACGCTAATTGTATGTCCTGTCCGTCGTCTATTTACGGCCCCTATATAACGCGAATGCTATGCTTTCTCCGTTGTCCATCAGCTGTTCCCTATACAACGCGCATGATTTGCTCTGTCCTTTATCCATCCGTAGTTCGCCATTTCCAGTGGTCTTTAGGCATCACAGTAAATCGCTCATTACCTCTGAACCATGCATACTTGCATAAGGCAGCGGCCATAATGCTAGCACAACAGTCCGCACTAAAAGTACAGTTTTTCGTCGATGGACATAACAGTCACTAGAAAACCAGCAGTTGCACACACATTACTGCATAAGGCAAAACCAACTAGTTCAGCAATCGGCCGTCTACCATTTTTCTAAACATTACAACCCTACACACGCACATACCCGCGCGCGCGTGCACGCACACGCACGCACACATACACTCACTCACACACACGTTTATTTGCATAAATGAGGCCAGCTAAATCCAAATAGCACATTTATTTGTTTGTAGCAGCTCTAGTTTGAGACATACAGACATTTGTGTATTTAATTAATAGTATTACAGTATTGTCTATATAAGGCTCTGGACAAAAACATTATTGCAATCTAGTCCTTTACACAATTGGAAATTCCAATTGTTTGGAGAGAGCCCAAGAACCACTATGCTGACAATATTAAGGGAATTAATGGAAACAAAATCGCAAAAAATGGAAATATCCATATTTAGATTGTGCTAGACGACCTGTTCAACACGGAGATAACATACCAATTCCAACTTTCAGTCAGATTTCAGATTCACTGCTAGAAGATGAAACAGAAGTGGCATGGGAACGACAAATGACAGTGACCGTGATGTAGAAGATGATGTTCCAGCTGTTCAATGCTTCGACCAGCGTGAACTGAATGATCTAACTCGAGATCTATATCTCTCCAAGGAATCTTCAGAACTTTTGGCTTCAAGATTGAAAGAAGAAAAAAATAATTACTGACTGCTGAAACAAAGGTTACATTTTATTGCAGCACAGAGCAAGGTTTTCTTCCATTCTTTTGTAAAGAAAACAACCTTGTGTTTTGTACTAATGTAGGAGGTCTTGTAAACGAAATGGGTTTAAGTTACACACCAGATGAGTGGCGATGTTTCATTGACAGCTCTAAAAGAAATTTGAAAAGCTGTCTCTTACACAGTGGTAACAAATATGGCTTAATTCCAATTGCTCATTCTTCTACAATGAAGAAGAGGTATGCTACAATAAGCACAGTTATGAAAATATTGAAGTATTTAGAACATAACCGGATGGTTTAAGTAGATCTTAAAATTATGAACCTCTTGCTCGGACAGCAAAGGGGCTTCACCATGCTGTATACTTTATATGTTTGTGGGATAGCAAAGCAAAAGATACGCGCTTGACAAATAAATAGTGGTCCTTGAGTGATAAATTTAAAGCTGGAGAAGAAAATATTGAGAAAAAGTATCTCATTGATCAGAAAAAGTGTTCTGCTGCCACCAATACATATACAGCTTGGCTTGATGAAGCAATGTGTTAAGGCACTGAACAAAGATGTACCTGTTGTAATTAATTACGCAGAAAGTTTTCGGAACTGAGTATAGAAAACCTTAAGCCTGGAATTTTTGATGGATCTCAAAGTAGAAAGTTAATAATCGATCCAAGTGTTATTGATTCGATGAACATAACAGAGTCCACAGCCTGGTCATCATTTATTTTGGTTGTGCAAATCTTTCTGGGTAATGTTAAAGCAGACGATTATTCTGAATTAGTTGAAAACATGCTGTCGAGGTTTTGTAAGCTTGGATGCAACATGAGCATAAAATTGCACTACCTCCATAACCATTTACATTTCTTTCCCGAGAATCGTGGCGACTTTAGTGAGGTGCAAGGTGAAAGATTTCATCAAGATATAAAAACAACGAAGATAGATATCAGGTATTGTAGGATGCGCACATGATGGCAGATTACTGCTGGACCCTTAAGCACGACTGACAGGGCATATCACACTGCTGGAAGTCCTCGAGTTAAAAAAAACAAGCTTTTGTGTGTATTGACTACAGATAAAAGACAATGCTACTGATAAAGTTTTAATACATTTTTGGTGTTTTACATGAAGGCAATAAATGCATAGTAATTGCATATAATATGAATGCAGATTACAGTCAAAATGCCACTGATGGCACCTAACTCTAGACTTGTACATAACAACTGCTCTGCTGAGAAGGTCATTCTTAGCTATCTCAAAAACTAGAGTTGATAGAAAAATATATGATTACATTTTTGGCATCAGCAACACAAAATTATTCGAGAACAGCTATAACATTTAAGGCACCAAAATGTGTGTAGACCGGTGTTAGCTTTCCCTATTACCCGTGTTCCTCTCCATCAGGTGAACCAACTCTGACTTCAGAGGTAATTGCAATTTACGACCCCAAGTCAAGGACGAGAAATCAACATTTTAGTTCAACTGACCGGTGTATGATGTTTAAGACGAGTGCTCTTATCAGTTCGGCCATACTGACCTCCACCGGATATTAACAACCCCCAAGCGAAGAATCGATGACATGGAAGAGGCGAACAAGCGACCAGATTTATGAAAGCAAGCAAACGAGGAAACCGCCATAACCAAGATAAATATAAGTAGTCGATATAGGGAATATTATCAGACTAAAGACAATTTTTGTCAAGCAAATTTCCAAGTACTGACTTTTGAAGAACGCTTAATAAGCGACTTAATATTTTTTCCCAATCCAACGGATGTTGTCTGTACCCTCTTCCTGTCTTACTTTATGTTTATTTGTAGTTATGAATGCCTGCCATAATCTTCTTGACAACTGAATACAAAGGTTCAGCCAAGTATGTGATATTCACCTGAACATATAAGCACAGGAATTGTGCTACAAGCAGGTTGGCAAGTATGTGCAGCGATGCGCGTAGAACCCAGTCGCATGTGTAAATGTTAGAGTAATTAGAGTCGTGACATTTGCAATAAACAAATAATTCTGCTGCGTGTATCAGAAACTATCTTGTCTAATGCAGTGGTTCTCATAGGGGATCGCACGGTGCCCGGGGATCATACCTCGTGTTTACTGCGTGCAGAAGTGAGTACCATATTTCTAAAATTCCAAAGTTAAGTTTGCTTGTTTATAGGTCAGCCTTCCGTGCCATATAGTAGTGTTGAATATACATAACATTTGACAATTCTCATTTTTAACGCTTTAATCTCTCTAGATGTTAATACTAATTCATCTTATTGGCCACTTCTGTTCTCGTATTCATTTATGTTTCACTTCTACCATAATATATAATTACATGTATAAGCTAGGATAAATTTGTTTTTTGTTTTGTTTTTCTATTATTTCTCCATTTACTGTGATGTTCATTGATGGCCTCTCCACTGCTAAGTATCCTATTTTTGTGGATTTTTTAAAAATATTAATATATAAGCCACATTTTGCGCTATGCTTATTTATTTATTAGACTAGGTTTTTAACCCTAGTTCGTTTTCTGGTAGTAACATTTGTAGTAGATACAACATACGTACATATTGTTCTGAACTTCTATATTTTTTTCAATCAACATCTTCAAGCTGATTGATTGATTGATTGATTGATTGATTGATTTAGGAACCGACATTACAGCATTCTGGGCATTCCCATAAGCGCTCTGTCCCCATCCTCAGAAGCCAGCTAAGAGTTCCAACCCCAATAGTACCAGTAGAAATCTGATTATATGTGCGTCTCGCCTTTCCTCTAAGCGTCGAGCCTCGGCCAGATCCCCTCGTCACTCCACGCTGTCGCATTCTTGCCAGACCATGGTGATCCATTTGCTCCTCCGAGGTGTACACGTGCTCCCACAAGGCCGCAACTACGTCTGTCTGATCATGCATCAATACTCCACCAAGTTTTGCAGATCCAGCTAATCCGTCTGCCTGTTCAAGCAGATTATTGCTTCACGGGTGCCGCTGTTTTTGCGGAACCCAAATTGTTCTTGAGTTACTTCCTCATCTGTTTTAAATTTGAATTCTTTCTTGTCTTACCTTGAGGAGTATCTTAGTTATATGGCTCATTAAGCTAATAGTTCTGTAATTTTAAAAATCAATAGCTCTTGGCTGTTTGGGTAGTGCGATGAAAATGGATGCTGTCAAATACTTAGGGATGCATCCAGTATTATATACAGCATTACATAATTCTGTGATAGTATCCATGCCAAAGTTGGATACGGATTTGACCAGTTCCGTTGTTATTTTGTCAGGACCTGCAGACTTTCTTTGTTTAATTTGTAAATATAATTCTCTACATCAGCCTTAAATATGTTTGGTCCATCTTAAGACGTCTACACTGTTGGTTAACTACACCTTTTATTTCACAATAAATATTCCGTGTATTCTGTCCATTATTCTATTATATCAGTATTATCAACTATGATATCTCCATTGTTTCCTCTGATACAACCATTTTCTGCTATATTATTTTTTTATGGTTATAAATCTTTCTATATTTCCATGCGATAATTTTGAGTTGTATTTTATTTCTAGATCCTCTATTTCCTTATATTATTTCTGAATCCACGCTTCTTTGGCAGCCCTATATATGTGACCTATTTCTGTCTATTGATAGCTGTTCCTTGCTTTTTTTTCGTTGAATCATTTTGCTTATTGGCCATCAATGGAAATCCAACGAAGGCTAAGCAGCGATATGGGTAAAACGCAACGCTCAACCTATGAGCAAGAAAGGCAAAGGAAGATATAGAAAGGTGTATGTTGAAAGCTTAAACGGCTGGGTGACAAATACTAATATAACTAATTCAGTTTTGAATGCTAATACATCGCCAAATGTGACCTTATATTTTGACAGAAGGGCGATATGTCGTCATCGTGATATGTGTTTCTGTACACGGTATCTTCAGCAAATTTCACTGCTCAGTGGACGGAAATTTACATCATAATTAATACTTGTTCATTTGATTGTGCGCCATGTTTGGTACACACCGACATTTTTGTGTGACATTAAATCAGATAAGCAACCACAATTGTATACACATTTCAAAGGGCTGAGAGAAATGGAGACCCATGACAGTCGACACAGAGTAATCACCTGGAAAAAAAAAAAACAACAACAAAAGCTTGCATCGCGGATCCTGCTATAGCACAAGGAAGAACATTCGTTGCTTGCATCACCGATACTGCTAGCACAAACAACAGCGTTCGGATGGGAAGCTAATTAAGCTCACAAAAGAAGACATTGTGGCTTAGAGGTATGGAGTCAGCTTGTGGCTAAAGTAGCCGGAATAAGAGTGACCAAACTTGACCGAATACGAGTCACCAAAGTAGACAGGACAAGAGTAACTAAAGTAGGCTTGACTTGAGTCACTTTAGCAGACTGGTAACGCTTCACAATAACAAGCCTGGTACATACCCCTGTAGTGGACCGGGTACTCGACACTAAAGTAGACAGGGCACCAGTCGCTAAAGTAGACCTAGTACGAGTCACCATAGTAGACAAGGGTCTAGCCACTAAAGTAGACTGAGTGTAATCACTACAGCAGACAGGGTACTGGTCATTAAATTAGACAGGTACCGTCACTAAAGTAGACAAAGACGAGCAACTAAAGTAGAACCAGTACGTGTGACTAAAGTAGACCGGGAGACCGGGAAAGATTCACTGAAGTAGAATGCGTATGCGTATACGGATTACTAATGTAGACAGAGTAAAAGTCAAGCTGTCGATTTAAAAAAAAAAAAAAAGAATGAACCCAGGAAGCGATACTTTCAATCCCCTTGTTTCTGGGGCAATGAATCGGACGCCAAGCTTTCTCAAAGAAGTGCGGACAAATAGGCGGATCCACGTGCACGTTAAAATCTCTCGACGGTCAGAAATAGAACAGATTCCGATAGCCTCGTTCCTTCATCAATGGACCATCGTCATTTGGAATCTCGGTGTACAACTCCCGGTATGGTCGCTGAAGTGTTCAAGTTTCACATTAACTACTATGCTCTCTAATCTCCACTTCTTTCTTGGGCGTCTTAGTTTGATGATACGTATCTGCGATTTTATTTCTCATACTACTACATTGGCCTCAATGACTCAGCCAAATGTATATTTATGTGTAATGAATCAACACAAAATGAACCAACCAGTCGTAACTCTTCTTTAAATGTTTATAATATACCACACCTAGCATTACCGTTCGATGTCGATGTGTTTGTTATTTGACCTTTATTTAACCTATGCTTGGTTAATATACATTTCTGAAACCTGTGGTGTGATTTCAGTTGCTGGAACGAATTCCGTCCCAATTCCACAGTTGTGGGTTCATGTAGTTTATATACCTGGCTAATAACGACGACTTTTTAGGGGATGTCTTGTTGATCTTGTGCTTTTTTTTTTTTTTTTTTTTTTTCTTTTTTCTTTTCAGAGAGGCGTTTTCACCATTGCGATTGTCACCAGTGTCGTGAAGTTTCGTGTACTGTGCTGAGAATATCCTAGTGTTATCTATGGGAGGAAACAGGGTTTTATGAAGTTATTATTCAAATTTGCGATGGAGGTGGTCCTTTACAAACCATACCAACATTGTCAAAAGGCATCAGATATCAGGTTAAAGACTATAACAATTACTAATAAATTACGAACATTCATTATGTGGTGCGAGTGCAAAATAAAAGACTAAATTAATATGGCAAAATCACTCATGTAGAATTAAAGAAAACTAGGCAGACAGACTCCGGCAAAACAAGAGGACAGGATAAGACGCTGGAGTTGGATAAGAAATGAAATTGATGGAATTACAGTAAAGCTGGGGAGATCAGCATGACCGAATGAATAAGCGCGATCTCTCTTACATTTCCGGTGTGATGATGCCAAAGTAGCGATTTAACCTTACACTGCTCAGTTGGACTAAAATGTTGATTTAGCGTCCTTGACTTGATGACGAGAATTACAACTACTTCAGAAGTCGGTTGGTTTCGCCTGATGGGAGGGAAATTGGTAATAAGGAAAGTTAATTAAAAAAATTCAACACAATGTGTTCCTTTAGGGAATTTAAACACATTTCATACATAAAATATTCCATGATTTCTTGCCTGGTATATTTCGCTGTATCTCGTCATGCGCACACTGAAGAGGTACATATCATGTTATGTGGAACAATACATGCTACTTTGGCTGAAATATGATCTACATGGTCGCTGACACTGCGACGTTATATCCACGGAAGTTTAACACTTAGCATGAAGTCCTTCTGTTTACATGGTAATGGTTGGAATCTACTAATATGTAATGCTTCGATGTATTTAAGCAATGGATTATTGTTCGTATAATGCTTTATTGGAAATGCAGATTGTTTATTGATTATGTGATTGCTAATCAGCAAATCTTCCGTGATGGCCGAATTCGACGTTTTATGACCTGTCGACTGCACAGGAATTCCTGAAGAGTGATTATCTCTCTTTTCCACCCAATCTGTATAGCAAATCAAGTAGCCGAAAACATACCAGTGTGGGGTGAACAGGAATTTAATAAACTTTTAAAGCAAACAAACAAACAAACAAATAAATAAACAAACAAACAAACAAATAAACAGAAAAAAAGAAACGCAACATTATTGCAGTTTCAATTGCAACATTTACCGACATTTTGACAATGCTGATTCGTCCACTGCGGTCGGATCTGACGATGCCGGTCCGAAAGAACAGGACCTCTGTATGGGCTTCTGGCCAAAAGACCAGCGTCGTGCAGCCAGTTACTGGCCGTTTGATCTGAAATTCGACGAGTTCCTGGCATTGACTGGACTGTGGAGGACGCAGATGCAAATCGATTCCTAAGGTGACGCAGCCGTATGAAGCGGTCTTCGGCAGCAGTTGCGATTCTGGGTCTTCCACTGCTCTACCAGTCTGCCACTGAGACAGTTTTTTTTTTTTTTTTTTTTGGTTAAATCGCCTCCAAAGGCGACTGGTGCTTCTAACCACATTAAATTCTCTGGCTACTGCACTTTGTGACTGCCTAGCCAGTAAACGTCCAATGATGATGAGTAGTTGTTCTGTAGAGAGATGAGCCATACTTGCGCATTGAATTTTCAACTGAATTTATTCTAGGAGCGTCAATCTTTTATAGGCGTTCAATAATATGGTGAGAGATTTGTGTTCAGTAAGTTTCACGGAATTATAATGAACCTGTCATGAGTTATTGTCAAAAATGGTGTTTTCAGTTTGACCTCATTCATAACCTCACGAATCATCAGGTGAGTACAATTCAGGTAACCACGAAAAGTTATTGACCTGATGGACACAGTCGATATGTTGTCTGATTTCCAATCAGCTAATCTTATATATAAAAAAGACTTGTGCGTATGTATCTCTGTATGTATTTATGTATCTCTGTCCGTATGGCCTTTATTTGTTCGCGAACGGCCCATCCGATTGAGATGAAATTTTCTACACGCCTTCCTTTCATTCCAGAGCTGACAACTGTGATATTTTGTTAGTGTGAAATCGCCTGCTTACTCAGTATTATTTCATTTTTCATTTTTCATCATAATTTCATATATTTCAGGGGACCTAACTCTGTAAAAGTTATTTCAAGGGGCATAACTTTTCTGTATAACTTATAGTCATATTGTGGCATCGTTTTCAAAGATTTATAAACTCTTTGTCCATAGTTATGTACCGGCATATGAGTTATAATAAATAATGATACAATCTGTAAGGCATTTTCAAAGTTTTCATAAAAATGATGCACAATGCATAACATTGTAGCTCATCTTTTTTTGCTTAAGAAGTTACTGTAGTCATGCAGGTGATTAGAAAGAGTTTTCATTAAAAATAATGGATGGTGAGGACATTCTTTTAAGTTACTTTTTTTGTTGTATGAATTTAATGAGAACTTATATGACTACTTATATGAATTAAATGAGATGCTCCCCACCAGGGACTGGGCGAAGCCGGACAGGGTCAGGCAGACAGATAGACAGACAGACAGACAGATAGACAGTCGGGAACAGGAACTTATATGACTACTTATATGAATTAAATGAGATGCTTCACACCAGGAGCTGGGCGATGCCGGGTCAGACAGACAGACAGACAGACAGACAGACAGATAGTTGGTAACGGGAACTTATATGACTACTTATATGAATTAAATGAGATGCTCCCCATCAGGGACTGGGCGAAGCCGGGCAGGGTCAGGCAGACAGACAGACAGACAGACAGATAGACAGACAGATAGACAGTCGGGAACGGGAACTTATATGACTACTTATATGAATTAAATGAGATGCTCCACACCAGGAGCTGGGCAATGCCGGGCCGGGTCAGACAGACAGACAGACAGACAGACAGACAGACAGACAGACAGTCAGTCGGTAACGGGAACGAGAACTTATATGACTACTTATATGAATTAAATGAGATGCTCCCCACCAGGGTCTGGGCGAAGCCGGGCAGGGTCAGCTAGTATCTTTTATAAAAGTAACACTAAATATGTTGCGTTTCTATTTTTGAACAGTATAATTCGATTCCAGCCGTTACCATGAAAACAGAAGGACTTCATGCTAATTGTTAGACTTCCGTGGATATAACGTTCTACACATTCTCGTTGTGTCAGCGACGATGTACAACATATTTCAGCCAAAGTAGCATTCAATGTTCCACATAACATGATATGTACATATGCAGTATGCACCTGACGAGATGCAGTGAAATATATCAGGCAAGAAATCGTGCAGTATTTTATTTACGGCGTCTGTGCTAAGAAGATAATCAACACGCACAAATCAATCCGGTGCACTAGGAGTAGTAGCCCATGTATAGACTATGCTTTAGTTCAAAGCAAGCGGGAAAAATAAACGGTAAAGCTATAAAAATACAATAAGTAAATCAAATAACACGAGACGCAAATTTTGGTCAGCTTTACTAGAACATAATCACAAATGCTGACACACAGAGAACACATGAATGTTTGATCACTTGCACGTCCTATCTCTTTAACTCACGGCGGCACGAATAAATCGGCGAAGAGGTGGGGTGGGGTGGGGGGGGGGGGAATACAAGACATGGAATAGAGAATTAGAAATTGAAATGAATAATACGACCTCTGGGAACTGCTGGAGATAGCAACCGATATAGCGCATAGGAAATCAATTGGGGAAACCTTTGAGTCCACTATGACAGTTCACAAATAAACACACATAGTATTGTTTGGCTCTCATAGAAGGAAAAGAAGGAAGTAGAGATTAGAGGACACAGTAGACAACACAACTTGAAAGCTATAGTTACCGACCGGGATTTGAACCTGCCACCTCCAAATGACGACGGCGCCTAGCTGCAGGAACAAGTGTACTTCGACACATGACCAAGGAGTGTCTAGTTGGTCATACGTCGAAGTACAGTTGTTTCTGCAGCGAGGCGCTGTCGTCATTTGGAGGCGACAGGTTCGATCCCGGTCGGTAACTATGGCTGTCAAATGTTATGTTGTCTAGTGCGTCCTCTAATGTCTACTTCGATCGTTCTCCTTCTGAGAGCGCCAAATCCCGAAACAACCACATAATCAATACTATGTGTGTTTATTTGTGACAGAGCTCATAGAGCGGCGTGGCGTGAGATGGCTGAGGTATTATTCTCTAAGCGTGATAAAAGACAAGAACAATGACATCTAAACACAGAAGGCACAAACAATATATTGCGCGACTTATTGCCTGGCATAGTTCGCTGCACCTCGCCATCTTGCCAGGCAATAAATCGTGCAACATAGTGTTTGCGGCATCTGAGTGTAAATTCAATAAGATAATACATTGTTTGACAGTTTGACAATACATTGTTTTGAAGAATGTCAACATTGAGATGATGTAGTCGCAATAATTGACGTATAAACCCACCAGTAATAATAATCGTATTGCCATGACTCAGCACTAAACTAGTGGGGCAGGGGTTTAGAAAGCACGTGCGCGGTGTTGACAATATCGATCAGGGAACCTTATGAAACCGATACAAACTAGCACGCACCAGACATGGCTAGCACATTACGTGACCTAGTTAGTACACGCGACGTATAAAGGATGGTGCAACGCTAAGAATAACATGTAATACGAATCTGTGGTGATTGCCCTTATGGTAGTCTAAAGGGAAGTCCCAGTGATATCACGTGTGGACAGAAATACAGCGTGTCGCTACATTCGCTTCCCGAGGAGTGTATCGTGCTGAGGTAATGTTTCCGATAAATTATTTATGAATTCAGTGCTCATTGTTTATATTTCTCGTGTGATATTACTGTAAGGTTTGTTAAATTATTGTATAGGTATAGTTAAGTAGTTACTTTATGATATCATGCAATATATAACTACTAGTTGATGATAAGCAACGTGAAACTGTCCGCATCTTGAGCGAAGACACGTAAGAGAAATAAGGAGTACAGCCGCAAGTACATGCTGAACGGAATCACCATAACATGTCGATAGACAGACAGTTGAACGGAGCTGAACATCTTCCTTCAAAGATTGGATTGTATTGGCGACTTCCCTGAGTTGAGAAAGAGACATCTTTGTTCGGCAGATTAAACTTGTTAAACAAGTCTAATTATAACTAAATGTATCTTCCCGTTAACTCGTCTGTTTATTTTAGTCTGTTAATTTTTTACTGGCTCGTTTAACGCTATATTTGGTATAAAGAACGATTTTAACTCTTGTGTTTAAATTAGACTAGCTGATTTAGCGCTGGATATCGTATAATGAACTGAACGATTTTTAACTCGTTTGTTTATTTTACACTGGGTGGTTCGCTGCTAGATTTCGTATGAAGAATAATTCGACCTCTAACTAGATTCAGTCTCCGACATTCGCGTGTCAAGACTGTTTCTGTCAATATGTGTACACTCAGAGCTGATATTTTGTGTCATCTGTAATGGGATCTTTCGCTTCCATTACGAGTTAAACAACAAAGATAAAGGGGAATTATCTAGTGAAAACCAGAAATCAATGGTGTCATTGTTATTGTTGACGTATTCAATGGTAACTTTCTGTTCATTCTTGGTTCGCTGTGTATCATTAATCTGACGATATCAGCAAACATGAAATAATCCGGCTGTAATGTATTTTGCATAAACACATAATACCATGAGAGGATGTGACTGGGCTAAGCCGGCCAGCATATCATGAGTTAAGCCCTGGGTAACTCGGTGAAACCACGGACTGTGTCACGGATGAAATCAGAGATAAGGTGATTGACACAAGTGAAATCCTGGGGTTGACGTACGTCATTTGTATTTGTTGAATCAACACGAAACCATTATACCGTGAACACGGCATTTTCAATCAATTATTGTGCCTACGTCAAATTGTAATTGAGTTTTAGATTAAAGTAGCTTGATTTGAGACAGAAGAAATGGCGAGCATCACGATTTTGCATGAAACATTCAAAGACATGGCCTGTCTTAACTGGACTGGAGAACAAAGGCAAAACATACGAGCCAGAGCGACAACAAGCTAGAAGACAGCATGAAGAGACGGACGAAAAGAAGTCTGCTAAAGTGTACCAGCAGAGCCAGGGACAAAGTATTGAATATATTCTGCTGTCAACCTCGAATATAGGAATATATGAGACGACACGCTAAGTATACTAGCCCGCCAACTACACAAGACAACGTTGTAGCCTATCGCTAAAGCATATTAGGTCACCACTTGATCATCAGAACACTCTTTTATTTTATTGAAATAAGTAATGATCTGTGGACAGACAGAAAAATCAATGCCCAAGTCCTACAAGAAACAAATAAAAATCGTACACTGATTAGAGAAATTAGTTAGACGTAGTCAATATTTGTTGGGCACGTTATGAGAAGAAATAAACTGGAGAACTTTGTGACAACTGGCAAGATCGATGGGAAGGCAGAGAAGTAAAAACCTGGATGGCTTGGCCACGTGGTATGGTCGAGACAAGAACACTCATCTGATCCACGACTCTGGTGAATGAGTGAGATGGCGAAACATGACCGCCTACGCTTAACGGCATTTCACACGATGATGATGCATGATCTGTGCTAGTAAAAAGCAATGATCTACCTGCGATCTGAAATGAGTAATGATCTACGCGCGCTTCATTTCTGTTAGTGGCAACTTGTACTTGTTTACCCAGACCAAAAATGTTGTGTGCACGGCAAGGCATCGTCATTGAAGTACATAACACAGCTGTTCCACCAGAGCATGTGCAATCTCCAGGTAGGACAGAGAAGATCGACTCAATGGGGGAGTTCTGGCTGGTATCAAGAACACATGTTCAGTCTAGGAAATCACGTGATCCCAATCAAACCAGGCATTATTCTTTTTGTGTGTGTGCTGGTTGGATCTGAACCCAAGCATAGTCCACATACGTGCTACTACTTCTAGTATACTGGACTGATTTGTGCTAGTGGATTAGTTTTTCTTATTACCAGTGTCCCTCGCCATCAGGCAAACTCACTCTGGCTTTTCAGGTACTTGTAATCTACTTCTGCAAGTCAAGTAATATAATAGTAATCGTATAAATACAATATTAACCACGGTTTGGAAAGAGTTTACCTATACAGAAATGTGCATGCAATGCAAATTTGTGCTTAACTTAAACACATTACAGCGTAAGGCCTTCCAATCTTGAGAGGCCTAATGTATTGTGTACGATTGTTTACAGAGTGTAAATACATTTCAGGTATACTCAATACATACACAGAGAGAGAGAGAGAGAGAGAGAGAGAGAGAGAGATTTGTTCCTGTACACTTCCTCTGGCATTAGGTTAAGTGTTGAGAGAAAACATTACCAACCAAGAGCTAATTATTCACGATTCAAGTCTCCACAATAACCTCATCCCGATGGATGCAAACTATTTTTACGGTTCAGATCACCTAAATCAATGCTAATTTATGGGATTAGAGAGTAACAACTCAGTCTGCCAGACGATTAATAATGAACCAGTGTGCATACGGATATACTACCGTTTACAGTGTGTTAGCACTGAAGCGGGAATTATGCAAACTTCAGCAGCCAATCTAAGCTCAAGACAAATAATGACTCAATAGGTCTGTCTCAACAGAGAAGTAAGTATTGTTTACCATTAATATTTCCTTCCTCTCCTTCTGTGGGCGCCAAACAATACTATGTGTGTTTATTTATGTAACTGTCTAAGTGACCTCAATGGCTTCCCCAATTGATTTACCATTAGTAGAATGACAAGTAAGGTGTCCAAAGCAGTTATTGCCGTACAGGTGTGAAATGTTAGATTTTCATAACACTCTAAACCAGTGGTTCTCAACCGGTGGGGCATTCCCCCCCCCACCCCCTCAGGGGGGCATTTTAGGGTTTCCGGGGGGAGGGGGGATTAAGATTATTCCAAGAACCGATTACTTGATATTGTTTTTCCCTTCATACCTTGCTGTTCTGTACGTCTCACCCTTCTAAAATTCATTTATAAAGTAAGTAGACCCACAAATCACGTTTTATGTGGACGTCTAGACTTGGTTTATTATGTGCTATTAAATTTAGCTTCCATTATTACGAATACTGTGTAAAAAGGGGGGGGGGGCGGGGGGTTAGGTAGGGAATACGAAAGGGGGAGGGGATGACGTTCTGAAAATATGGTGAAGGGGGCACAGGCCAAAAAAGGTTGAGAACCACTGCTCTAAACCATGTGATGAATGCTGAACACTATGCCAACGCTACCCCATAAGTAGTTTATTGTATTACAATCTATAATACAGGGAAACTACTTGTATATGCTAAATATGTGGGAAACTACTTGTATATGCTAAATAATCGTCAATGCGTTAAATTATCAACTAATACCTGTGTTTGAATAACGAAGACACAAACAATAGATTGCACGATTTATTGCCTGGCATATTTCGCTGCATCTCGTCAGGTACATACTGCAGAAATCACACAACTTACGTGAAATTAACTAGATAAATCCTTCAAGTTGAAATATACACAATTTCGCACAGTAATGTCACTTATCTACCACGGTAATTTTAAGCTGACTAACATGTCTTTCTGTTTACACAATTCTGGCTTGCGTTGATAGATCATAATTGCTTCTGCAAATTTTAACAAGCGAGTATTTTGTGTTCTAAACAACACGCGAAATGCAGTGTCTCTGGACACAACGTGACCACTGGCGACAATGTGTCTGCCGATTGAAGACGCCGGGAGCTTCCGGTGTGTCGGCTCCTCGCGGCTAGCCACTCCTGTGTGTTGTATCTTGTTGACCCATTGAGGTATGTGTTCTGACACCCGTTTGTTAAGCTGTCTCTCCGTTCGACCAATGTAAACGGCCTGGCATCTACATGTGAATTGGTAAATACAATTGTTTGTGGCGTACAGAGGAACAGGCTCTTTGACTGTTGGTGTAGGAATGGGTACGGTTTTACATCTAATGACTGGAGTTGCCGCACAGAATGTTCGACCTACTGCTGTAGTAAGCCGGTCTTGTAGACGTTGCATTACGTCATCCCCTCGAAAGGTTAGCTGGATGAATACCTTGAGTTTAGGGACTGTAGTTACGTCTGCTTTGGGTTTGGGCTGTTGGCAATGGCGCTTTATAAATCCTGTGGAGTACCCATTCAGGTTTAAGACATTCTTCAGAGTTTCAAATTCCTCTGTCAGTGTGTCCTGGGTGCATATCTTTCTAGCACGGTCAAACAAGGTCCGTACTAAGCCCCGTTTGTACTGGACAGGTGTGAAGCTCTGAAAATTTAGGTATTGGCCAGTCCATGTTTCTTTGCGGTACACCATACTCGTCATACTGAAACCTGACAAAGGGAGCGGTACAGTACTTATGGACATGTTAGATTACCAGAGAAAAATGGATGTAATATTGTCAGATGAATCCAAATTCAGGATAGATCAAAAAGTAAACAAGTCGGAGGACCTGGATGCTATAATGAGGAAAGAGATCCAGTCACTTGTGAATGCGGGACTCATCAGTGAGGCCACTGCAAAAACGCTCACACCACGTGGCTCGCACACTCCTCAGATGTACGGTCTACCCAAACTTCACAAGCCCGGCATCCCGCTAAGACCTATCCTGTCCATGGTTAACTCTGCACAACACCGAATGGCAAGATGGTTAGCCGAAATGTTAAAGCCAGTACGACAGTCCTTCGATCCAAAAATACTCAGAGATACATTCCAACTGGTGGAATTATTGGATACTATGGACATAAATAACAAACACATGGCATCCATGGATATAGCCTCCCTATTCACTAACGTTCCATTAGAGGAGACAGTGAAAATAATAAGGGAACGCATTGAAGACAAACAACTAAAATTAGGCATACCAACACCTATTCTGGAGAGGCTACTACTACTATGTACCGCCAACATCCAATTCAATTTTCTAACTAAGTCATACCGCCAAATTGACGGAGTGGCCATGGGGAGTCCTCTTGGTCCTATTCTAGCGGACAACTTCATGGCACACTTAGAAGAAAAGAGATCCTCAGACATCAACAACTTGGCCTTTTACCGGCGTTATGTGGACGATATACTAATTATCACCACAGACGAGCTACAAGCAACATCGTTTCAGGCCACAATGAACAAGACGCATAAAAACATCTCTCTATCTATGGAACACGAACACAACGAATCGTTACCGTTCCTAGATATTCTAATGAGACGTAGAGCAGACGGCACAATTCAAAGATCGGTGTACCGCAAAGAAACATGGACTGGCCAATACCTAAATTTTCAGAGCTTCACACCTGTCCAGTACAAACGGGGCTTAGTACGGACCTTGTTTGACCGTGCTAGAAATATATGCACCCAGGACACACTGACAGAGGAATTTGAAACTCTGAAGAATGTCTTAAACCTGAATGGGTACTCCACAGGATTTATAAAGCGCCATTGCCAACAGCCCAAACCCAAAGCAGACGTAACTACAGTCCCTAAACTCAAGGTATTCATCCAGCTAACCTTTCGAGGGGATGACGTAATGCAACGTCTACAAGACCGGCTTACTACAGCAGTAGGTCGAACATTCTGTGCGGCAACTCCAGTCATTAGATGTAAAACCGTACCCATTCCTACACCAACAGTCAAAGAGCCTGTTCCTCTGTACGCCACAAACAATTGTATTTACCAATTCACATGTAGATGCCAGGCCGTTTACATTGGTCGAACGGAGAGACAGCTTAACAAACGGGTGTCAGAACACATACCTCAATGGGTCAACAAGATACAACACACAGGAGTGGCTAGCCGCGAGGAGCCGACACACCGGAAGCTCCCGGCGTCTTCAATCGGCAGACACATTGTCGCCAGTGGTCACGTTGTGTCCAGAGACATTGCATTTCGCGTGTTGTTTAGAACACAAAATACTCGCTTGTTAAAATTTGCAGAAGCAATTATGATCTATCAACGCAAGCCAGAATTGTGTAAACAGAAAGACATGTTAGTCAGCTTAAAATTACCGTGGTAGATAAGTGACATTACTGTGCGAAATTGTGTATATTTCAACTTGAAGGATTTATCTAGTTAATTTCACGTAAGTTGTGTGATTTCTGCAGTATGTACCTGACGAGATGCAGCGAAATATGCCAGGCAATAAATCGTGCAATCTATTGTTTGTGTCTTCGTTATTCTAATACCTGTGTATTAATTCTAAATAGTGAAAATACAGACCGTTTTGTGAGCCCTTTTGCAGTATTTATTTTAAAATTGATCCCTAAAATAATTTATCTAAGGGCTCTATAAGTCAATATGGAGAACTGAATGTACATGTGGTCTATGGCAAGAAAGGATAGCGTCAATAGTAAACACAATGATCCTTTTGTCGTAGTTATCCTTTATTACTTTAGTGTCGTCCCTGGAGTGAGGGGAATCAACACCCACAATTTTTTAACCCAATATTATTGTCCTAGAGAAACCACCAGAATCCGTCCACAAAACTCCTTCAGTCTGTAGACACCTTTTTCTTACTCTCACTCACCCCTGGATCATGCCCCCCTCTCATTCTTCCCCAACACAGCATACTCAACAACTCTAGCTTTAACAAATAAATACATCAAATAATTTATTAAAGCAAAGAGTATGTGTGTGAGAAAAGTGTGTGTGCAATGTGTAGAATGTGTGTCGAATATTCTAAGGTGTATGTAGATTCAGACCAGTGAATCAGGAGCAAAGTCTGTTACATCACTGTGCTGAGCACACAACAGCACCATGTATTCCTGACAGTGAACCTCACTCAGAAGATGTTTCTCCGTCCACGTGACGACTTTCTCCGATAACGCTCGAACAAACAGGAGGCTGGTCATCAGTTAGACACTGTTCGATCTTGGTCTTCACTCTAACAAACACGGTGAAGTTACTCTGTTTAATAATGTTTGTTGAACAGAGAATCTTTCAATTAACTGAAATGTCACTTGGGAAAATCTACTGTTCACAAGTCTCTGATTATAAAAATTTTCCCCATCTTTAAAAAACAACCTATTAATGTTTCTAGGTAGATGTGTGTGTGTGTGTGTGTGTGTGTGTGTGTGTGTGTGTGTGTGTGTATATATATATATATATATATATATATATATATATATATATATATATATATATGTGTGTGTGTGTGTGTGTGTGTCCTTGATATATGAGTTATGAATCTTCGGTGATGAAGCTGATCACTCAGTAAACACAACACTTATGTTCATCAAGTCCGGCTAAGCAGAAGCCAGGTTTCTGCAGACCAACTAGGTTCTGAGCCCCGTGTAAAACCCTCTCAGTAACCTCTGTCTTCATTCCGTGAGCCATCATTGTATAAAACTTTGAAACTGCTTCTTCGTAATAAATCATCGCACACTCAAGTGGAACCTGTTGAGTAGAGAACATCATGGTGAGAGCAACTCAATCCTGACCGTAATTAGGTGAGTGTAGGCCAATAGGAGCACTCAGATCTATAACAGAGATCCCATCTCTGTCATACGGCCAAATAGCTCATCACATTGGTCTGATACATGGCAACACCAGGAAAGAATAAAGGAACGGGTAGAAACCCAGCAGATGCCCTACTGGAAGATCCTACCATTTCACATTCCCCTCCTCCCTCCCAACCATCCTTAATCTCTCTAATTATTATTCCACTACATTGTCCTCAACTCCCTGAGCAAAATGATATATCACACAAGCTAGTTAAAGCCATACAATAGGACACTAGTGCCGAAACTTCTATAATACTTTCTAGCACCGCACTTATAGAACATTCTATCACCGTACCTATAATACATTGTATCACCGCACAGTAATGTACTCTATTCCTAATCATACTCTAAGTTAGATATGATTAATAGAATCCATCCATCATGTGCCATGCCGGTAAGCGTGGGCGGTCATGTTCTGCCATCTCACTCGATCACCAGAGTCGTGGATCAGCTCCGTGTTTCTGTCTCGACCATGCTACAAGGCCAAGCCATCCAGGTACTTGCTTCTAGGTCTTCCCCTTGGTCTGTTCCCCTCGATCTTACCAGTCGTCACCAAGTTCTCCAATCCATTTCTTCTCATCCATTGGTACCTTGCCGTCTTGACAGACGATAGTTTGTGCTTTAAAAGGCATAATAACTTTTAACTATGGCGGTAGCGAGTGTGACTGATAAGGCCAATTTGCGCTGTAAATGTCCGTTCACAGTGGGTGCATCTGAACACGTGGTCATTTCCACCATCATGCACCATCTTACGTCTCAAACGCTTGGTGTGTGACTTTTCTGCAATAATTTTCTCCTTTGACTTTATTCCATTTCTGATATTTGCCCTCCATGCAACACGTTCAGCGGCGACTTGCTCCCAATGTGCATTATCAATGCCTGTATCAATCATGTCGCGCTTACACACATCTTTGTATCGTAGTAGAGGCCGACCCTGAGATCTCTTACCCATCTGTAATTCACCAAAAAAGATATCCTTTGGTATTCTACCATCATCCATCCTCCTAAGATGTCCTATCCATCTAAGTCTACGAAGACTGAGCATGGAATAAACTGTCACACAACCTGATCTTTCCAATACTTCAGTATTTGTGATTTTGTCTTGCCACTTAATACCAAGAATTCTTCGCAGACACCGCATATGAAAGCTGTTTAAATTGTTCTCTTGGTGTCAGTAAGTTGTCCAGGTTTCACTGCCATAGAGAAGAGTACTAAGGACACAGGCTTGATAGACAAGGACTTTTGTTTTGGCAGTAAGCTTCCTGTTCTCCCAGACTCTTTTTCTTAACCTGTTCATTGTTGTTGCTGCCTTACCAATCCGGATTTTGATTTCCTGATCTAGGGATAATTTGCTATTTACCACTGATCCTAGATATGTAAAATGGTCTACTATCTCTAGTTCGGCGTCGTCAATAAAGATTGATGGTACCCCATGTGCACCTTGTGACATAATCTGTGTCTTCTTTTTGCTAATTGTTAAACCAAATTCAGAACAAGCATTGGAGAATGCAGATAGTAGACATTGCAATTCTTCCTCAGAGTGGGTCGTAACTGCAGCATCATCTACAAAAAGCAACTCTCTGATCAGTACCCTCCTAATTTTGGTCTTAGCCTTCAATCTCTGAGCATTGTAGAGGCCGCCATCTGAGCGTGAGTGAATGTATATACCACCATCCTGATCACGAAATGCATATTTCAGTAGAAGTGAAAAGTATATTCCAAAGAGGGTGGGAGCTAGTACACAACCTTGCTTAACTCCACTCTTGATTTCAAATTCTTCAGAAGTTGCACCATCAAACTTGATTATACCCTTCATGCCTGTGTGGAACGATTCCACAATGGACAGAAGAGTTGGTGGGCAGCCAATCTTCTTTAGTGCCTTGAACAGACCCTCACGACTGACCAAATCAAATGCCTTTGTGAGGTCGATGAAGGCAATAAACAGTGGTTGATTCTGTTCACGGCATTTTTCTTGCATTTGTCGCAATGAGAATATCATTTCAGTGGTAGACCGGTTCTGTCGAAAGCCACACTGTGATTCGGGGTAGACTTGATCTCCTAGGACTTGAAGTCTGCGCAGAACAATTCTGGCAAATACTTTTCCAACAATACACAGAAGTGAGATACCCCTATAGTTGTTGCAGTCGCTCCGATCGCCCTTGTTCTTGTACAGTGTTATGATGCTTGAATCTTTGAAATCCTGTGGGACTTGTCCTTCTCGCCAGCATAGCTCTATTAGCTGGTGGATCTGTATAGTGAGTGTGTCTTGCCCACTCCTGATAACCTCTATTGGAATCCCATCCTTACCTGGAGCCTTGCCAGATGCAAGTTCATTTATAGCACACTTAACTTCTGTTATGGTGGGAAGTGTGTCCAGGTGGTCAAGAGTTGGTAGAGCCTCTATGGCGTTGAGGGCATCATCCGCTAGTTTGGTCTCACTTGAGTAAAGCTCCAAATAGTGCTCTACCCATCTGTCCATCTGCCGTTTCTTATCAGTGATGATTTCTCCAGTCAAGGTTTTCAATGGTGCACTTCTTTTGATCACTGGACCACAGGCTTTCTTTATTCCTTCATACATGCTTCTTATGTCTCCCTTATCACTTGCGATTTGAATGGACTCACATTTCTTCTCATAACATGCCCAAAATATTTTACTGTCTACGTCTAATTTCTCTAATCAATTTATGATCTTCATTTGTTTCTTGAAGAACTTGTTCATTGGTCTTTCTGGCTGTCCATGGTATTCTTTGCATTTTCCTCAGAAACCACATTAATAGAATACCATATGCCTATTCCGGTTGATGATTGAGACTATGCAATCACAGACTGGATCTATGTCCGCCGATACATTATCAACACTTTGACACTAGTCTCTTTCAATTAACACAACTCGGAATACTGCGCCGATCTTTAACACTTCAGAATTTTTGGTAGACTCCTCCAACTTGTTTACCTCAACTGGTTTTATATCGGGGCTTGAGTGACGTCACCAATTTGTCTAGACGCAGAGGCGTCGAGTAGTTGTTTTTCTCTTTATTTTTCCCAACTCAATGTGAACATCTGGCTGGTGTCCCCTTTCATCTGGGAAATTGTCTCCTGTCTGTGATCTAGAGAACCTTCTCCACATCACAAGACTCCATCCGACGTCTGGCCAGACATTCCGTCTATCACTTCAAAGGCTGACTCCCGCCTTGTAGACGGATGGCGCCATTGTACGTTTCTCGAACAACCCACATCATACAGAAATGCCGACCGTGTGCAGACAATTTTCGCGACGTATTTTGTTCCTCAGTCCCCTGCTCATCGAAGGGTTGCCTGTTTTTGCAGACGAATGTCGGGTCTTGTTTGTCATCGATCGAAACTATCAAGTTTTTCCTCGACACCTTTGACACACTTTAAACCCCGTTGGAAAAATGGTGCTAGCGCTATACTTGTATAGACCAATCAGTATTCGGGGGGGGGGGTGTGCCTGTATGCAGCCAGACGTCTTTGCTTCCCACGGCATTTCCTGGTACCCTGTTTAGGCTGGGTCGACTTGGGAACCAGGTCAATGTAGAAAATTATAATTGACAATAGAACACACTATATCCAACTTATGCGCTAACGTGGCATGTTGGTTAACGTTCACGCCTGCCAAAATAGTAGTCAGGATTTAATCTTCAGTAGAGACAGAGCCATGTTTTCCTCTGAGTCCATTCAGATTTATAAAATGTGGGTATCAAGCAATTTTCTTAATTTTCTGGGAATCGTTTGGGAATTAAAGGCGATGGGGAATGAAACTGGTCAGCCCAGCTCAAATGTCATAGCCTAGAAATTGTGAAAGCCAAGCACTTGACACGCCAGCTGCAATATTTGCCTTTTGTAGCACACGATGCTCTCTACCGGGCGAAGAGGATCCACATTAAGAGACCCGCATTAACATCATTATCTTTATCAGTTTTGCTGCGAGGAATGATTTGTCTTGGGAAATAATAGCGGTGGTTTCCCCTTGACTTCCGAAGAATGTTGATAATTAATTGGACAGCCAAAATGAGCAACCTGGACATTTTGAAGGAAGCTCAGTCGCAGAGCCACCTTATCACAACCATCAGAAAGAAGCAGTGACCATTGTTTGGTCACATGATGAGAAGACAAAAACTGGACCATGTGACAAGCGGAAAGATTTGTGAAAAGAGAGATAGAGGAAGACAGCATGAAAAAATTCTTATCAGTCTTGTATCACGTCACGAAAGAGAGTCACCACACAAACTGATCAATGAGGTCGAAGATCGCAATTTGTGGAGAAGCATGATCGCCCACGCCATCCGGTTAGGCACTGAATAAAGATAACTTGTATATAGCTCAGTAGCGAATACATGGACATGTGTATGATCGCTATCTGTCTGTCGTTGCAGAACTGGTTCAGCTTTTTAGACCAACGTGTCATAGCTAAGGTTAATGGGCAGTGTTTAGTCCGGGAAAGCTTGGCATGTAATACCACGGCGTCTAGTCTGAGAATGGGCAGTGTTTAGTCCGGGAAAGCTTGGCATGTGATACCACGGCGTCTAGTCTGAGAAAGGGCAGTGTTTAGTCCGGGAAAGCTTGGCATGTGATACCACGACGTCTAGTCTGAGAATGGGCAGTGTTTAGTCCGGGAAAGCTTGGCATGTGATACCACGGCGTCTAGTCTGAGAATGGGCAGTGTTTAGTCCGGGAAAGCTTGGCATGTGATACCACGGCGTCTAGTCTGAGAAAGGGCAGTGTTTAGTCCGGGAATGCTTGGCATGTGATACCACGACGTCTAGTCTGAGAATGGGCAGTGTTTAGTCCGGGAAATCCTGGCATGTGATACGACGACGTCTAGTCTGAGAATGGGCAGTGTTTAGTCCGGGAAATCCTGGCATGTGATACCACGACGTCTAGTCTGAGAATGGAGGTGGAGACAGTCACGGTGAAGTTAAATTTGACTGGAGGACACACATCACGTGATTGTAACGGACTCAGTGGGCATGGTGGGCAGGTTGAAGAAAAACATGTTTCGTACAGACTACGTGCTTCAGTTAGGAAGCAAACCAAAGACCTTGATCGATAATTTGATCTTATCTGCACGAAATATTTTTGGATTGGGAGACGGGAATGCCGACAGATTTGCCAGGTTTGCACTGCTAGGTGGGGTATAGGTACGCGATAAAGCACGTGTGGTTAGGGCTCGTTGGAATCACGTCTAGAGAGTGGTAGAAGAGATGAATCATCATGGCTTAGTGCCGCAGGGTGTGACCTGAGGATCCGGCTTATACTCCGTTCTCTCAGAAACGGTTATGGGGACACACAATCAGACTCTAATTGGCACCATTAATATTGACACTCTTCACTGGTTGTTGAAGATGGAGACCCAGCACGTATTGAAATGTACCGAGTGTTGTTATAACGTTTCTTGGCTCAACTCAAGACCAATCGGGGCCCAAATATGCCTGTTGCAATGAGGGCAGAAGGTATGTTGATTGTCGATCAGATGGTATTAACTCCACTTTGGATTTTCGTGTCACTGCCTCGGTTCTTAAGTGTTCTAAAGGCGCGTAGGAATCCAACGACACCAAGCAGAGCGATCTACAGCAAGGCTTTTCCAGTTGTCAAGTTTCTCGTCGGGACTTTCAGGGTGTCTCTGAGCCGCTCTTTCGAGCCACTGCCAGCTCTCTTGTCTGAATCAAGTTCGCAGTAGAATATTTTATCTGGCAACTGCGTAATTGACATGCGAGCAACATGACCTACCCCTGGTGGCAGTGAAGAGTTAAGCGTGCCTTTTAAAACATTGATCCGCAAGCTGTGAGCGGGGGAGGCAACATGCTAGCTACGACGTCTACTGACTGGGTCATAGCTAGGCACCAAAGCGGATGTGAAGTCTGAGGCCAACTGCTGGGAGAAGAAACTGGCTTTGGGTGGCGCTGTCAGTCACGGTGCAGTGTCAATGCTAGTATGTGGACCGGGTGCCCAATGTTCGTACTCCGAGGGTGGGATAGCTTCTGGGCAGACATGCTGAGCTATGTCGATAAGGCAAATGTACGATCATAAATGTCTCGAAAATGTCTACGCACGATAAGAGAAAAACGACCGGGGCTCACGACCCGGGCGGGCCTGCCCCTGAGAGTGTAAAGAAGGTACATTAGGAGGGGAGTGGGGGTGTTTACAACTTTTGATGATCAGAAGCTGACTGTCGTGCCAACTCGGCTGCCAACTTTATACCACCACCCCGCAACCAGAAAGTATCCTGGTCGATGAAAAACAATAAAACAGATTCTTAACACTACAGGGGATTCAACCCGTACCGTTATCTTCGTAAACAAGCGCGCTAACCACTTTGCCATGAGACTATATAAACGTAACTCCAGGCAAGATACAAGACAGGACGTGCGTGAGGGCAAGGTTGGGGGAAGCCCGTGGGTGTTTGCAAGGTCTTTCGTCAGGAATACACGCCTGTGACGTCAACTCGTGGGTCAAGGCTGTGTACCATTTGCCAGAATATAACTTAATTTACACACAGTGCAGTGTGGTGGTTATTGTCCCGTCTCCGAGTGGATAATTTATCGCTTGTAATGGATTGTTTCTTTCGCGGATCTTCTGTTAGGATGTCTAAATCGGACTGTTGTGCTAGATTGTAAAGAAGATGACTCCCCGACGAAATAATTATAATTGATTTATCAGAGTTCGTGCTGCCGAGCAACGCTGTTTACATGTAAGAACGTGATTCAGTGATGTTAACCTGTGATTTATGCATACAATTTTGGCTGGTTATATTCGTAAAGTTAAAGGGTATATCAGATAGGAACCGTGGTTGTTTAGTGGTTAGATCAATAGTCAGCCAACATTGGGCTTCTGCTATTATCATCAATAGTGTCAGAGTTTGTCATGTCTGGCTGGTGCAGCTTCGGTGTCGACCTAGCCTCTTGACTGTTTGTGCCTACACAGCTTGCTTGTGTGCTTGCTTATTGTCCGTGTATATCAAACCACGTACCGTGTGTTAAGCTATTGTCCGTGTATATCAAACCACGTACCGTGTGTTAAGCTATTGTCCGTGTATATCAAACCACGTACTGTGCGTGATAAGCTATTGTCCGTGTATATCAAACCACGTACTGTGTGTATTAAGCTATTGTCCGTGTATATCAAACCACGTACCGTGTTAAGCTATTGACCGTGTATATCAAACCACGTACTGTGTATTAAGCTATTGACCGTGTGTATCAAATAACACACCAGGAGGTCACCATGGCCGAATGGATTAGAACGCGGGTTCTTAAACATCCGGTGTGCTGATGCCGAGGTAGCGGGTTGACAACTACACCGGTCAGCTGGACTAAACTGGCGACTTACAAGTACCTCAGAAGTTGGAGTGGATTCGCCTGATGGCGAGGGACACTGGTAATAGGGAAAGCTAATCCATACGCAAAATTCAGCCCAGTGCTACTAGACGTAGTGTGTATAGACTGCGCTTGGGTTCAACTATAAGAAATAGACAAACATCATCTAACTAGAAGATGGTGATTAGAAAGATCAGTGGGAGAAACGTTGCTGGGATGCTGGCATGGAGGAATATCGTCAGTAAAATTGATCCAGAACCCCAATGACCGAGATCTTCGGAGAGACATGATCGCCTACGCGAGTTGGCAGGACACATACTGGTGATGTAGTGTGAGAAGTCGAGTTATCTCACTTCGCTGTTTAGTTATGGGTGCAGGTTCAGATCCCTTACACTCCAGATCCAAGAGAGAGAACTCGGGACGAATGTTTCTTGTATGCTGAATGAAGAAACAGTCCCTGGATAATGAAAGAAACAGCCAAGAAATGACTCGTTGAAAGATAGACGTAGCTTCCGGTTGGTATCCCCAGGAGTTAGAAAGAGGAATTTAGATATGCAGAATAAGCTTTTTAGATAAGCACTGCATAGCGAAAGTTACCTCCCTGACTTATCCCCCCTCCCCCCCCCCCCTTTTTTTTTCTTTCCTTGGAAATATCTAATTGCCCCCCCCCCCCCCCCCGCCCCACCCATTATCTGTAATTTAATGGAGTTTACAAGCATTTAAAAAAAAATATGGATAACCAATGAAATCTTGAGTAAAATGACTCAAAGAAAGAAAGCAAAGAACACTCCAGAGTATATATTAATAGAGAAATGGGACGCAGAGGTGTTTCCAAGGCATCAGGGCCAGGTTCTATACTGGCCAAGACCTACTGACACGTCCTAGTCTCGCGTCCTGGGCAACAGGCCCCTTCGGGGTCCCGGCTAACGTCAACAGGATCGCTGTTTCCTCCGAAGTCGGAGAATTTCTGCCTGCACGGCGAGGAACCACCAGTCTGCACACCAATAAGCCAGATATGGGACAACGGATACTCACGCAAACCTCATTCCGGTACGACATCACACATGTTGGAAAACAAATGTTTCCATCCGACATACAGGACTTCACGCTGGAGTTCACAGCCAGCGAACACAAGCAAGCAAGATAGAGAAATACGTCAAATGTGCAGAGTTGCCAAAGAAGAGTGGTTGCAGAAACAATGCAAATAAATAGAGGATCTGGAAATAAAACACAGCTCAAATGAATTACATGAACATATAAAAAGATTTACAAAGGAGAAACATAATATAACAGGAAACGGTTGTATCAGAGGAAAAATAATGGAGAAATTATAATTAATTACACTTACATAATAAAAAGATGGACAGAGTACACAGAAGTTTTATTCTGGGACAACAGGGTCAATAAACCAACATTGTATAATGCTCCAGATGGACCCAAAATATTAAAGGCTGATGTAGAAAAGGCTATTACAAAGATGAAAGAAGGAAAGGCTGCAGGTTCTGACAAGATAACAACAGATGCGATACAATCCTTATCCAGCTTCGGCATTGAAACTATCACAGAATTATGTAATCTATATCTATAAAACAGAGTGTATGTTTGTTTGTGGGTCTTGGATGCGTTCGATAACGGTACATCCGATTGAGATGAAATTTTCTACACGTCTTCCTTTCATTCCTGTGCAACCGACTATAATAATTTCTTAATGTAAAATCTTCTACTTATTTAATAACATTTACTTTTCCATTTTCATTATATAATGTCTATATAGCAGGGGGACTTCACTCTAGAAAAGTTATTTCAAGGGGCATAACTTTTAATAACATTTCTATATACTTTATAGTCATATTGTTGGACTTACCTGCACTATTGTTAAACTCTTTGTCTATAGTTATTTTTAGGCATATGAGTTATATTAAATAATGATATAATCTTTAAGGTATTTTTAAAGTTTGCATAAAAATAATGCATTATGCATAACATTTTAACCCATCTTTTTTCTGCTTACAAAACTTATCAACTGTCATGTCGGTGATTATAAACAGTTTTCATTAAAAATAATGAATGGTGTGTGGAAGGACATTCTTTTAAGTTACTGTGCGCCAGGAGCTGGGCGAAACCACGCAGGGTCAGATAGATAGACAGATAGTCTCGAACGGAAGCTTATTTGACTACTTATATGAATGAATTAAATGACATGCTCCCTACCAGGGACTGGGTGAAGCCGGGCCGGGACAGACAGATAGACAGACAAACAGATAGTCGGGAACGGGAGAGCTTATATGACTACGTATATGAATAAAATGAGATGCTCCCCACCAGGGACTGGGTGAAGCCGGGCCGGGTCAGCCAGACAGACAGACAGACAAACAAGCAGACAGACAGACTGATAGATAGATAGATCCCCTCCAGGGCCTGGGCGAAGCCGGGCCGGGTCAGCTAGTGATATATATAATACTGGGTACACCCCCAAGGACTTGAAAACATCCATTTTCATCACACTATCAAAGAAACCTAGAGCTGTTGAGTGTAAGGATTATAGAACTATTAGCTTAATGAGCCACATAACTAAGATACTACTCAAGGTCATACAAGAAAGAATTCAACATAAAATAGATGAGGAAGTAGCTGAAGAACAATTTGGGTTCCACAAAAACAGCGGCACCAGAGAAGCAATTATCTGTTTGATGATGTTAATTGAAAAAAATATAGAAGTTAAAAAAAGTATATGTTTGTTTTATAGACTACAAGAAAGCTTTTGATAGAGTACAACATGAATGACTAATTACGTGCCTTCAAGATATAAGAGTAGACGGAAAGGACATCAGACTTATTAGTAACTTGTACTGGGAACAAGTGGCGTCTATTAGATGCGGTAATAACTATTCGTCACCTATAGAGATAAAAAGAGGAGTACGGCAGGGATGTGTACTGTCCCCAAGCCTCTTCAATCTATATACAGAAATATTATTTATTCAAGTTGAAATACCTGGACTTAACATCAATGGAAGAATCATAAATAATCTTAGGTATGCTGACGATACCGTGTTGCTAGCAGAAAGTGAGCAAGAGTTACAAGACGTAGTGGAACAAGTAAACAGGCACAATGTAGAATGTGGCTTAGATGTGAACATAATTAGCAGTGAACAGGAAAGGTCATCAATGAACATCACAGTAAACGGGGAGATACTAGAACAAGTAACAAGTTTCTCCTATCTTGGACTTATAATAACGGATGATGGCAGATGTGAAATAAACATCAAAAAGAGAATAGGAATGGCCACAACTGCTTTCAACGGCATGAAACCAGTATTAATATCTATAAAGTTAGGGGAAGACCGAGAAGTAAATACCTGGATGGCTTGGCCACGTGGCATGGTCGAGACAGGAACACGGAGCTGATCCACGACTCTGGTGATCGAGTGAGATGGCAGAACGTGACCGCCCACGCTTATCGGCATGGCACATGATGGATGGATGGATCTAGAAAGATTAATAACGCATTACATGTGAGAATTGTCAAATGCTACGCATATTCTACTATACTGTCTGGCGCGGAAGCCTGGACATTGAACAAGCAACTAGAAAGTCGCATAGAAACCCTTTTGATGTGGATATACAGAATAATATGTCGCATTTCATGGAAATAAAAACAATCAAATGCAGAGGTTCTAGAAAAACTGGAAATGAAGAGAGAGAGAGAGAGAGAGAGAGAGAGAGAGAGAGAGAGAGAGAGAGAGAGAGAGAGAGAGAGAGAGAGAGAGACGAAAATCAACCTGACAGAATGTACAGTCAAGGCAAGAGACAGACAGTGTTGGAGATCCATTACAGCCAACCTTAACTGTGGAGACGGCATCTGATTGATTGATGACAAGCATTTAACCGACTCTGTGGCGAAGGATTTACGGACGCGATTCGTAATCCCGCATACCCGGGTTCGAAACACAGCTGCGCGCAATTTGGGAGCTGATCGCGATGCGTTGGTTTTTCACGAAATGGTGTGGGTGCCGGTCGCTCAGAAAGCAATGGCAAACTACTGAACGTAAACTTGCCAAGAGATCACAAAAGCAAAAGATGCTGGTGTTGACTGCAACGTCCTGAAAAGGATATGCAACTAACTTTTTAACAAGAATTTAAGCTACACATACATGTTTACATACAGTTAGAAATATTATGGAAGAACTTTTGTTTAAAAAAAAAAACTACCACTGTGTTTATTAACTTTCCATAGTCATTCAATTGTATATAATTTTATAGATGATATGAATAAATCAGACGCGTTGAAATGTGAATATAATGATGATTCTAGTTGATGGTCTGATATGCTGGTGGTATGAGATGGCAAAATGATGTATGATCAAACTGCATATACATCATGTGGAACATTTTTTTTAAAAATAAGGGCTCACGGTTTCCTGAGGGGCTAGAGACGCCCCATTAGGTCCCGCGTCTCTGTGTGTCGGTTGTGTTGGGTGATCGTCCCGGCCCCTCGCAAGATCAAGTGCAGGAACTACACTTTGATCTTAGCCAAAAGTCCGAAACATGTACGTAACATATTGACACAACTGACGAAAAAGCCTTTGGAACAGGCTCCTTTTGTCCGGCTGAAAGTCTACCCTCAGTCTGGACTTGCGAAACGATATGTTAACTGGTGGCATGGGATAAAACCCGGTGCAACGAAGTCGACCTTGTCGACTTTTAAGCGACTTTTTTATTCGTTTCGGCATTTTATGTCGTAGGGATGTTACATCTCTACGGTCCGTACCATTGCTTTAGTGGTGATCACGGATTGAGATTGTACAACCCTAGTTAGAAAGCAGACTGTTCGCTTTGTGCAATGGCGGCTCTACTGGCGCAAAATTGTCATAGAATTGTAAATGCCGAGCAGTGCAGTAAAGTTTTATTTTTCTATCTTGTCATTCCTTTAAAGATGTATTCCTTTCTTGGGGAATGAGATATAAGTTCTGATACTGTCTAGACGTTTCGTCACATAAAGTATAGACTATATTGATTCTTATACAAGGGTTAGTCACAAAACATATTGACGTAATTCATTCCCCATTAAATACCATAAAAAGGCGTAGTTGACATTTCTTTCCCAGTCTACCCCGGTACACGTTGTTTTCTTTATCGATCCCAGAATGGTATTGGTATAAATAATGTATCCTTCTACAGCTGGAGATTGAACCCTGAGTCATGTCTTGGTGATCAAGCGCATCTACGGCTATGCCACCACAGTTCCTTAAACCTGTATACCTAACTACTACTACTACTACTACTACTACTACTAATAAATTCTTCTTCTTCTTCTTCTTCTTCTTCTTCTTCTTCTTCTTCTTCTTCTTCTTCTTCTTCTTCTTCTTCTTCTTCTTCTTCTTCTTCTTCTTCTTAATCAAGCACTGAAGAGTCACCACAGGAGGGGTGAGATCAACCCCTATAGTAAAGATGGAGAAAATGGGGAGGACACAAGCACCAAGAGAGCGCAGAAATACGAAAACAATAATATAAGCAGAAGAGTTCCTTATCTTGCCAGGCCACCCTATGAAGAACAGAAATGAAAACTTAGCTATGGGACGGTTGAAAAGAAGCAATTTTATCCACCAAGCCAAACTGCAGAGAAACCACCTATCTGCCCACAGTTGGTATTCCCCTGAAAACTATTCCAGAGTGAACTCCATGGAAAGAGGAACATAGACTGTCATTGCAAATCATGAAAAAAGTGAGAGGAATATTTCACAAGGAAGAACAGCGCAGAACAGCCACTCTCAGCTTCCTAGATGAAGAATATCCACATTACCTTCGGAGTGAACTAAAAAAGACAGTTAAATCCATACAAGAGACAACATTGCAGATATAGACATGTTTCAAGCGAACAAAAGAAGAAGAAGAAGTTGCATACCCTTTACAGTCAGCCCGATCATGTGTTGTTGTTGTTGTTGCTGTTTGTGATATGTTGGGAAGTTCACGTTCAGTAGTTTGCCATTGCTTTCTGAACGACCGGAACTCATAATATTATATGAAAATCAATACACTGTGGTCTGCTGGCAAGCGCCCTCAGTTTGTGGGATTACAAATCACGCCTGTAGCACTTCTGCCGAAGAGCCGGCGAAAGGCAGACAGGAAACAATGAAATATATGCAATATATGGCGAACATTTACATTCACGGAGATGATCCCGTATGCTTGAGAAAAACAGGTGCAACCGTTACTGGAACACTCGCTGGGTTAGGGGTGACCTTGATTATCAAGGGTAACACTGATCCTCAGGTTAAAGTTGCTTGTAAGGTGGCCGTTCTCTGGATTAGAAAGTGATGCAGTGAGACGAAATACCTTTGTTTTTATGTACATGTGCGCTGAGAAGAAATAGCCCCGTGCTTTCTTATTTATGCGTGCGTCTTTACATATGTGTAAATACGAGGGTTTTCTTTAAATATAAACATTGAAAGTGTGATAGACCTTACAATAGCCATGCCAATATCTTGTAACCTGTCAATATTGTTGTTAAGATGATAAGCATGTGACATCACTGTGCTGACGAACACGGTCACGTCGTAAGGACAGTGTAAAGATGGCCACCCCACTTTTGACATGCACCAAAGAGAAGCAGGGTTCTGTTATCCGTTGTTTGATCAGTGAAGGGGTGGAACCTATATACATTCATCGGCGAATGGTCCAGTATGGTGATGCATGCCTGTCAGTCCAGCAAGTGTATGAGTGGGGTAGGAAGTTTCATAATGGCGTGACTGCAGTTTCAAATCCCAGTGGATCAACAAAATTGTTTTAGTGCCTAGTATTCTTATCTATATCTTATCTACGAATCCCAGCACTTTATTGGCGTTGGAGGACTTGTATTGAACGCAGTGGTGACTACATTGACATATGATACATTTGTTCTTTACTTTTTCAGAATATATTCACAAATGTATGTGTTTAAGTTTTCTTATTTATATGCGAGTATGTTCAAGCCAGATCCTGACTGATGTGGATAAGACAGATACCCAACGTTATGATGATGACTTGGTATTGATTGCAACAAGTTAAACGGAGCTACAGGAAATGATAGATACAGTGGTTGTAGAAAGTGGGAAAAAAAGCCTTAGCTTGAATAATAAGAAGACCGAAGTCATTGTGATATGAACGAAACAGATTGTGCCTAAATGTGCAATTAAAGTAAATTATGCCATTTTGGGACAGTGCAGGAATTCAAGTGTCTAGGCACATGAATGTCATCAGATGGAAGATACATTACAGAGATCAAGAACAACAATTGCATTCTATAAACTGAAGAACATTTTATGGACTAAGTTCTTGTTATTGGAGGTGAGAAAAAGGGTTCTAGCCCAGAACTAATGCCTGCGAATCCTGGACAATTAAAATACATGCGAAAAAAAAGTCCAGGAAGTCTTTGGATATGTGGTTTTATAGAAGAATGCTGAAAAGCTATTGGACGTCCAAAATGAGCAATCTGGATATTTTGTGGAAGGTTAAGTCGCAAAGACAATATATCCCAAATATCAGAAAGAGCCAGTCATCATATTTCGGTCACGTAATGAGAAGACAGATAATAAACAGCATATTCACACCAACCCTATGCTACCAATCTCAAACTTGGATTTTATACAAATCCAAATCACACTTTCGTAAAATCAGCACCTGCGAGATGAGATGCCCGAGGAGAGCTTCCAACGAAACAATCCGAGACCGAGTAAGCAAGACAAAAACTGAAACATGTGATAAATGAAAAGACTTGTGGAAAAAGGAATAGAGGAAGACAGCGAGAGAAAATTCTTGACAGTCTTGCGTCATGACACTGAAGGGAGTCACGGATTCGTACTTACAATTGGAGATCGCAAGATGCCGAGAAGAATGATCACCCACGCGAGAGGCACTTGATGAATTAAAAATTGGTTGAGGATCGACTACATGGCACCTGGGTTTATCCCCGCTGTCTCTTTCTTCAGGGCGGCCTGCTGAATGCGTCACTCAAGCTCCGTAGAGCTCCAGCGGCGACTTCCACGAATCTCCGAGAAAACTGCGCCCGTGAACCGAACATCGTAGCCCCAGCCCGGAATCGAATCCACAACGTAGGGCGAGCGAGGCCAGTGGCGTGCCCATTTCGCTATGTGTGTGTGTTTTGTATGTATGATTGTATTTTGTTATGTATGTGTTTTAGATGCATGTTTTAGATGTATGTATGTATGTTTAGATGATGATTGTTGTTATATATGGGTATAAGTTTTATATGTATGATTTGTTTTACTCTATATGCGTATATGTTTTATACGTATGATTGTGTGTTATTATATATGTATATGTGTTTTATATGTATGATTGAATTTTCTTATATATGCGTATGTTTTCTTTTTTATGTTTATGTGTGCTCTGGTATATGTGTATGTGGTTGTGTGTATGTTTATTATTTATGTGTTTTCTTGTATATGTGTTTGGGGTTGAATGCAACGTTCTTCAATTTAAAAAAAAAAAAAAAAAAAAACTACTTGCATGCATACACACGCACATATGTACACACGAATAGGCATTTACGCAATGGCGTGACCAGGTTTCACAGTTAGGGAGAACAAATTTATAATGTCACCGCGACACACATAAGACAGCGCTTGGGATAACTTTTATTGCACATGCGAACTAAGGACCACTTTTCAGAAATAAGGCAACGCCCCCACATCATGTACGATTATATACATGTGGGCAAACATCAACAATCCAGCAGTCAGAATGTCGAATGGGAGTGCATTGGATATATTATGCTAGCCCCATATTCTTATTATAGAACAATCGGCAGTCGAGGGTAGCGTGGTCAGTATTACGCCAACAGCCTTTGCCTCCCAAACACATTTCCTGGTACCCACTTTAGTTTAGCCTAGGTCGACCTGTGACCCCGGGTCATTTGAATAAATTCACTTCTATACGAAGTGGAACCCATGACTAATAGGTCGGCAGACAAGTGCGCTCTAGCCACTGCGCTTCCTCGTGTCCTTCAGACATGCAGCAAGACAGATGGCGCGCGCGCGTGTGTGTGTGTGTGCGTGTGTCTGTTCGTTGTCTGCGTGTGTGTGTTCTTTCTCGTGTTCGCTCGCTGTATCTGTTTACTACAGTTCTGTAATCTTATACCGATCTCACATCTCATGTAGTGTTCCCGGAAATAACCACTTCAAAGGCCATAATGACTGAGCATTGACAGCAACCTTGCAAGCGGGATCACCCCGGGAATATCAAGACATTTCAGCATGGGGGAGACACGAAGCCCCGGCAAACTTCCCGTCGATGGCGGGTATGCCTGGTTTATATGTTTGGGTGAGTTACTCCACAATGTCATGTCTGTGTTGTCTGACGATCTGTATGACATTTCTGAATATATCACCTCTCCACTGTATATTTGCGGCCGACTCTTAGGCGTATTTGCACAGATAATGTGATGGTTTCCCAGAGTCTTCCATAGCGAACACGGGTGACATGACTTTGTCAACAAGCTTCAGTTGCCAAGAACAGTGAGTGAGTGCCATCCACGGCTCAGATGCTGAGCTGTTCATATTTTTCGTCACATACTATTCCCTGAACTGCGTCTGCCACACTCTGGCGCGTTGCCTGTCCGTTACCGCTAAGGTGCACCTGAGAGCTTCAAAGACCAATATCAAGCAGCTGTGAATGCACAGTGGTTACAGCCATTTTATTGGTAAGGACCCCAGGAAGACAATTCTGAGATGACACATGATGATGATGAGGACCATTTCGGTTGTTGCCGATAAGAATCCTTAATCTGTTGCTTTGAGGACTAGAACCCGGGTCTTTTCAGTAATTGACCGGTATATTAATCTCACAGCCTGCCCCTGAACATGTCATGTAGCCTGAAGATATATCTGCCTTACGCCTGCTGCTGTACCAACAATCATAGGTGAAAATTAACTGCTACCATTACAACTAGTCAATCACAACTGCTACCATTACAGCTGCTACCATCATAATTACCGCCACCATAAGTACTACATCGCAGCTAATGATGTCACAACTAGTCAGTCACAACAACTTCCTTTGCAACTACTCCTCTTCTTGTTCTTCCTTTTCTTGTTCTTCTGAGTAATCTTCTCCTCCTCCTCCTTCTCCCCCTTCTCTGTTTACAACTACTATGACTGCTGCTGGTGTAACCGTCTTCACCTGGCAATAACAACACAAACGATTACTACCACAGCAGCATCAACAATAACACAACTACTACTATTACTATAACTACAATGCCATTAGTACTGCTATAACACTAATAATACACTACTACTAGTACTACAATGCCTAATAATACTATACTATTTCCACTTCATTACTACATCATAAGTCTAGCTTCGTATCAGACTGAGAGGATAATGTTATACCATATATTACCTAGGTATTTGTTAAAATGGAAAAACTATTTACCACAACATGGGAATGCCTGCTACAGTTAGTGTATCTGTATTCCAAAGTGTGGTTTTTTTTAGAGTAACAACCATTGGTTCTTGTAGTTTATAGAACAACATTTTGAGTCTTGTACTTTAGAGTAACAATCTCTGAATCTCCTACTTTAGAGTAACAATCTTTGCATTTTATATTTTATAGTAACAATCTTTAAGTCTTGTACTTTAGAGTAGCAATCTTGCCCTGTTGAGTTAACATATTTTAATCTTGTACTTAAAGTTTGTGTATTTTAGAGTAACAATAATTGGGTCTTGTAGTTTATAGTACCAAATTTGGAGTCTTGTACATTAGAATGGCTATCTTTGTGTCTTATTCTTTAGGTCAACAATTACGGAGTGTTGTATTTCAGAGCATAATTCTTTGAATACTATACTTTGGAGTAACACTCTTTGAATCTTGTACTTTAACAGTCTTTGTACTTTAGATCAACTGTCTTTGTGTCTTGTACTTTAGAATAACTATTTTTGAGCCTTCTAACAATCTTTGAGTTTTGTACTTTAGAGAAACTATGTTTCTATCTCATACTTTATAGTAATATTCTTTGAGTACTGTGCTTTAGAATAATACTCTTGGAATCTTGCACTTTAAAGTGACAGTCTTTAAATCTTTTACTTTAGTTCAACTGTCTTCGAGTCTCGTTCTTTATAATAACTATTTTTGAGCCTTGTACTTTAGAGTAACAGTCGTTGAATCTCATACTTTAGAGAAACTGTTTGAATCCCAAACTTTAAAGTAGTTATCTTTGAATCTCATACTACAGAGTTAATATGTGGGAATCTCATACTTTAGAGTAACAATCTTTGAGTCTTGTATTTTAGAGTAACTATGTGTGAATCTCATACTTTAGAGTGAGAATCTTTGAATCTCATACTTTAGAGTAACAATCTTTGAGTCTCACATACTTTAGAGCAATTATGTTTGAATCTCATACTTTGGAGTAACTATGTTTGGGTCTCATACTTTAGATTAACACTCTTTTAATCTTGTATTTTAGACTAACAATGATTAAATCTCATACTTTAACAATCTTTGAGTTTTGTATTTTAGAGTAATTATGTTTGAATCTCATACTTTAGAGCAACTATATTTGAATCTCATACTTTAGAGTAACAATCCTTCAGTCTTAATGAGTTAAATAATTGAACTAAGGAACAGAAGAAGTCAAAGTATCAACATAATTGCACTCAAGATATTCTCACTTATGCTCCATCTCCTTCTTCAGTAGCTAACGAAGAGTTCCTTTACCCATGGTGCTTCCAGTGAGTAATCAATAAACAGATAACCAGTTGCTTAATACTGATGTGATTCCATTAGAACTGCCATTAACATTGTTAAATAAATTCACTTTGTTAATGTGACCACAAAATGATGTGATTCCATTAGAACTGCCATTAACGTTGTTACACTAAAGGAGTTGTTGAAAAACTTGTGTTTATTGTTGCCAGGAGGTTTCATCACTCATGCAGTTCTTGGCAGTGCAGGACAGACCACCTCCGTACTTTTTGTGGAACTGGTGAAGAGATTTAACACCACTATTACGACAGCATCCTTCATCTTCATGTGTCATGTGATTGCATTCAGTCTCAGCAGTAAGAGAGTTTTTTTCACATTACAAGTATCAATATTGTTTGTGGTTCATAATCATCACCATCATATTAGTGTACTAGATTACTGTTGTATATCTAGATATTTTTCTCCCGCATCTGGCCAGAACACACCTCTTTACCTACTTCTAGAGCACTGAGTTGTTGTTTTGCATGTGGATTAGCTTTTCCTAGAACCAGTGTGCCTCATCATCAGGCAAACCCACTCCGACTTCTGAGGTACTTGTAATTTACATTAATACTCTCATTAATGTTGTTAAATAGATTCACTTTGTTAAGCTGATTATCAAATGATGTGATTCCATTAGATCTCCTATTAATGTTGTTAAATAGATTAACTTTGTTAAGCTGACTACAAAATAATGTGATTGCATTAGAACTGCCATTAATATTGTTAAATAAATTCACTTTGTTAATGTGACTACAAAATGATGTGGTTCCATTAGAGCTGCCATTAACATTGTTAAATAGATTCACTTCGTTAAGCAGCATGTTTTAAAGGGATAAATACAATATTTGGTTCCTATTGCCTTTCAATTGTCTTTGTATAGAATGGATTGCAAGTCAACAGGGGGTGGGGGAGAGATTATGCATGAATTACAGTAACGTTCTTATTGTCTGCTGTAGTCTTACAAGGGGACCTGCAATAGTGCATTGGCTTGCCTGCCGGTCATGGGTTCGGACCACATCAGCACAAATTTCAGATTTTAAAAAGAATGACCTGGGCTGTTAGGTTGACCCCGCCTAAAATGGGTACCAAGAAATGTCTTGGGAGAAAAGGTGGCCAGAGTGACACTGACCATACCAGCCACCAACTGGTCTATACAAATATGGGTCTAGTACCATATGTCCATTTCACCTTGAGGCCTGTAAAAGGGTCCTGTCCTGTACTGTAATTACTATCTCCAGATGGGTGTATCGGATGCGGGACATCTTGCTTATGATCGAGAGGTTTTCCGGAAGGTTGTTATAGGAGCGGGGTTCTGCAAAGGACATGCTACTGAATGAATGAATGAATGAATGAATGAATGAATGAATGAATGAATGAATGAATGAATGAATGAATGAAGGTACTTACTTTCTAGTCTGACATGACAGAATGAATACTAGAGTCTTGCTGTAAGAAAACATCTGGTGACTACAAAATATGAACTCAGTATCACAACAATGACAAATCAGTGTGCTAACTACTTAGTAGCCCACAATATTAGAATGTTATTATAGTCAGCTACATTACATTGTTATTTTAATCTGCAAGATTGCACTATAATCGTAGTCTGCTATATTACAATATTATTATAGTTTATTCCTTTACTCTGTAATTGTAGCCTACCACATGACGCTATTATTATAGTCTGTCATTACATTGTTAGTGTACTGCTCCATCACACTACTATTGTAGTCTGCTACATTATGCTGCTAAATCACACTACTATTGTAGTCTGCTACATTACGCTGCTATTGTAGTCTGCTACATTACGCTGCTATTGTAGTCTGCTACATCACACTACTATTGTAGTCTGCTACATTACACTTCTATTGTAGTCTACTACATCACACTGCTACTGTAGTCTACTACATCACACTGCTATTGTAGTCTACTACATCACACTGCTACTGTAGTCTACTACATCACACTGCTATTGTAGTCTACTACATCACACTGCTATTGTAGTCTACTCCATCACACTGCTATTGTAGTCTACTCCATCACACTGCTACTGTAGTCTACTACATCACACTGCTATTGTAGTCTACTACATCACACTGCTATTGTAGTCTACTCCATCACACTGCTACTGTAGTCTACTACATCACACTGCTATTGTAGTCTGTTACATCACACTGCTATTGTAGTCTACTACATCACACTGCTATTGTAGTCTGCTCCACCACACTGCTATTGTAGTCTGCTACATCACACTGCTACTGTAGTCTGTTACATCACACTGCTACTGTAGTCTACTACATCACACTGCTATTGTAGTCTGCTACATTACACTGCTATTGTAGTCTGTTACATCACACTGCTACTGTAGTCTACTACATCACACTGCCATTTTAGTCTACTACATCACACTGCTACTGTAGTCTACTACATCACACTGCTACTGTAGTCTACTACATCACACTGCTACTGTAGTCTACTACATCACACTGCTACTGTAGTCTACTACATCACACTGCTATTGTAGTCTGCTACATTACACTGCTATTGTAGTCTGTTACATCACACTGCTACTGTAGTCTACTACATCACACTGCCATTTTAGTCTACTACATCACACTGCTACTGTAGTCTACTACATCACACTGCCATTGTAGTCTACTACATCACACTGCTATTGTAGTCTACTACATCACACTGCTATTGTAGTCTACTACATCACACTGCTACTGTAGTCTACTACATCACACTGCTACTGTAGTCTACTACATCACACTGCTATTGTAGTCTGTTACATCACACTGCTACTGTAGTCTGTTACATCACACTGCTATTGTAGTCTACTACATCACACTGCTACTGTAGTCTACTACATCACACTGCTACTGTAGTCTGTTACATCACACTGCTATTGTAGTCTACTACATCACACTGCCATTTTAGTCTACTACATCACACTGCTACTGTAGTCTACTACATCACACTGCTACTGTAGTCTACTACATCACACTGCTACTGTAGTCTGTTACATCACACTGCTACTGTAGTCTACTACATCACACTGCTATTGTAGTCTGCTACATTACACTGCTATTGTAGTCTGTTACATCACACTGCTACTGTAGTCTGTTACATCACACTGCTACTGTAGTCTACTACATCACACTGCTACTGTAGTCTGTTACATCACACTGCTACTGTAGTCTACTACATCACACTGCTACTGTAGTCTGTTACATCACACTGCTACTGTAGCCTACTACATCACACTGCTACTGTAGTCTGCTCCACCACACTGCTATTGTAGTCTGCTACATTACACTGCTATTGTAGTCTGTTACATCACACTGCTACTGTAGTCTACTACATCACACTGCCATTGTAGTCTACTACATCACACTGCTACTGTAGTCTACTACATCACACTGCCATTGTAGTCTACTACATCACACTGCTACTGTAGTCTACTACATCACACTGCTACTGTAGTCTACTACATCACACTGCTACTGTAGTCTGTTACATCACACTGCTACTGTAGTCTGTTACATCACACTGCTATTGTAGTCTACTACATCACACTGCTACTGTAGTCTACTACATCACACTGCTACTGTAGTCTGTTACATCACACTGCTACTGTAGTCTACTACATCACACTGCCATTTTAGTCTACTACATCACACTGCTACTGTAGTCTACTACATCACACTGCTACTGTAGTCTACTACATCACACTGCCATTTTAGTCTACTACATCACACTGCTACTGTAGTCTACTACATCACACTGCCATTTTAGTCTACTACATCACACTGCTACTGTAGTCTACTACATCACACTGCTATTGTAGTCTACTACATCACACTGCTACTGTAGTCTACTACATCACACTGCCATTGTAGTCTACTACATCACACTGCTACTGTAGTCTACTACATCACACTGCTATTGTAGTCTGTTACATCACACTGCCATTGTAGTCTACTACATCACACTGCTACTGTAGTCTACTACATCACACTGCTACTGTAGTCTACTACATCACACTGCCATTGTAGTCTACTACATCACACTGCTATTGTAGTCTACTACATCACACTGCTACTGTAGTCTACTACATCACACTGCTACTGTAGTCTACTACATTACACTGCTATTGTAGTCTGTTACATCACACTGCCATTGTAGTCTACTACATCACACTGCTACTGTAGTCTACTACATTACACTGCCATTGTAGTCTGTTACATCACACTGCCATTGTAGTCTACTACATCACACTGCTACTGTAGTCTACTACATCACACTGCTACTGTAGTCTACTACATTACACTGCTATTGTAGTCTGTTACATCACACTGCCATTGTAGTCTACCACATCACACTGCTACTGTAGTCTACTACATCACACTGCCATTGTAGTCTGTTACATCACACTGCCATTTTAGTCTACTACATCACACTGCTACTGTAGTCTACTACATCACACTGCTACTGTAGTCTACTACATCACACTGCTATTGTAGTCTGTTACATCACACTGCTACTGTAGTCTGTTACATCACACTGCTATTGTAGTCTACTACATCACACTGCCATTTTAGTCTACTACATCACACTGCTACTGTAGTCTACTACATCACACTGCTACTGTAGTCTACTACATCACACTGCTATTGTAGTCTGTTACATCACACTGCTACTGTAGTCTGTTACATCACACTGCTATTGTAGTCTACTACATCACACTGCCATTTTAGTCTACTACATCACACTGCTACTGTAGTCTACTACATCACACTGCTACTGTAGTCTACTACATCACACTGCCATTTTAGTCTACTACATCACACTGCTACTGTAGTCTACTACATCACACTGCTACTGTAGTCTACTACATCACACTGCTATTGTAGTCTACTACATCACACTGCCATTTTAGTCTACTACATCACTCTGCTACTGTAGTCTACTACATCACACTGCTATTGTAGTCTACTACATCACACTGCTACTGTAGTCTACTACATCACACTGCCATTGTAGTCTACTACATCACACTGCTACTGTAGTCTACTACATCACACTGCTATTGTAGTCTGTTACATCACACTGCCATTGTAGTCTACTACATCACACTGCTACTGTAGTCTACTACATCACACTGCTACTGTAGTCTACTACATCACACTGCTACTGTAGTCTACTACATCACACTGCTACTGTAGTCTACTACATCACACTGCTATTGTAGTCTGTTACATCACACTGCCATTGTAGTCTACTACATCACACTGCTACTGTAGTCTACTACATCACACTGCTACTGTAGTCTACTACATCACACTGCTACTGTAGTCTACTACATCACACTGCCATTGTAGTCTACTACATCACACTGCTATTGTAGTCTACTACATCACACTGCTACTGTAGTCTACTACATCACACTGCTACTGTAGTCTACTACATTACACTGCTATTGTAGTCTGTTACATCACACTGCCATTGTAGTCTACTACATCACACTGCTACTGTAGTCTACTACATTACACTGCTATTGTAGTCTGTTACATCACACTGCCATTGTAGTCTACTACATCACACTGCTATTGTAGTCTGTTACATCACACTGCCATTGTAGTCTACTACATCACACTGCTACTGTAGTCTACTACATCACACTGCTACTGTAGTCTGTTACATCACACTGCTACTGTAGTCTACTACATCACACTGCCATTGTAGTCTGTTACATCACACTGCCATTGTAGTCTACTACATCACACTGCTATTGTAGTCTGTTACATCACACTGCTACTGTAGTCTGTTACATCACACTGCTACTGTAGTCTACTACATCACACTGCTACTGTAGTCTGTTACATCACACTGCTACTGTAGTCTACTACATTACACTGCTATTGTAGTCTGTTACATCACACTGCCATTGTAGTCTACTACATCACACTGCTATTGTAGTCTGTTACATCACACTGCCATTGTAGTCTGCTACATCACACTGCCATTGTAGTCTACTACATCACACTGCTATTGTAGTCTGTTACATCACACTGCCATTGTAGTCTACTACATCACACTGCTATTGTAGTCTGTTACATCACACTGCCATTGTAGTCTACTACATCACACTGCTATTGTAGTCTGTTACATCACACTGCCATTGTAGTCTACTACATCACACTGCTACTGTAGTCTACTACATCACACTGCCATTGTAGTCTACTACATCACACTGCTACTGTAGTCTACTACATCACACTGCCATTGTAGTCTACTACATCACACTGCTACTGTAGTCTACTACATCACACTGCTATTGTAGTCTGTTACATCACACTGCTACTGTAGTCTACTACATCACACTGCCATTGTAGTCTACTACATCACACTGCTACTGTAGTCTACTACATCACACTGCCATTGTAGTCTACTACATCACACTGCTACTGTAGTCTACTACATCACACTGCCATTGTAGTCTACTACATCACACTGCTATTGTAGTCTACTACATCACACTGCTATTGTAGTCTACTACATCACACTGCTACTGTAGTCTACTACATCACACTGCTACTGTAGTCTACTACATCACACTGCTATTGTAGTCTGTTACATCACACTGCCATTGTAGTCTACTACATCACACTGCTACTGTAGTCTACTACATCACACTGTAGTCTACTACATCACACTGCTACTGTAGTCTACTACATCACACTGCTACTGTAGTCTACTACATTACACTGCTATTGTAGTCTGTTACATCACACTGCCATTGTAGTCTACTACATCACACTGCTACTGTAGTCTACTACATCACACTGCTACTGTAGTCTACTACATTACACTGCTATTGTAGTCTGTTACATCACACTGCCATTGTAGTCTACTACATCACACTGCTACTGTAGTCTACTACATCACACTGCCATTGTAGTCTACTTCATCACACTGCTATTGTAGTCTACTACATCACACTGCTATTGTAGTCTACTACATCACACTGCTACTGTAGTCTACTACATCACACCGCTACTGTAGTCTACTACATCACACTGCTATTGTAGTCTACTACATCACACTGCTATTGTAGTCTACTACATCACACTTCTATTGTAGTCTACTACATCACACTGCTACTGTAGTCTACTACATCACACTGCTATTGTAGTCTACTACATCACACTGCTACTGTAGTCTACTACATCACACTTCTATTGTAGTCTACTACATCACACTGCTACTCTAGTCTACTACATCACACTGCTATTGTAGTCTGTTACATCACACTGCTATTGTAGTCTGCTACATCACACTGCTATTGTAGTCTGCTACATTACGCTGCTATTGTAGTCTGTTACATCACACTGCCATTGTAGTCTACTACATCACACTGCTACTGTAGTCTACTACATCACACTGCTATTGTAGTCTGTTACATCACACTGCTACTGTAGTTACTACATCACACTGCTACTGTAGTCTACTACATCACACTGCTACTGTAGTCTACTACATCACACTTCTATTGTAGTCTGTTACATCACACTGCTACTGTAGTCTACTACATCACACTGCCATTGAAGTCTACTACATCACACTGCTACTGTAGTCTACTACATCACACTGCTACTGTAGTCTACTACATCACACTGCTACTGTAGTCTACTACATTACACTGCTATTGTAGTCTGTTACATCACACTGCCATTGTAGTCTACTACATCACACTGCTACTGTAGTCTACTACATCACACTGCCATTGTAGTCTACTACATCACACTGCTACTGTAGTCTACTACATCACACTGCCATTGTAGTCTACTACATCACACTGCTACTGTAGTCTACTACATCACACTGCTATTGTAGTTTGTTACATCACACTGCTACTGTAGTCTACTACATCACACTGCCATTGTAGTCTACTACATCACACTGCTACTGTAGTCTACTACATCACACTGCTACTGTAGTCTACTACATCACACTGCTACTGTAGTCTACTTCATCACACTGCTATTGTAGTCTACTTCATCACACTGCTATTGTAGTCTACTACATCACACTGCTACTGTAGTCTACTACATCACACTGCTACTGTAGTCTACTACATCACACTGTCATTGTAGTCTACTACATCACACTTCTATTGTAGTCTGCTACATCACACTGCTATTGTAGTCTGCTACATCACACTGCCATTGTAGTCTACTACATCACACTGCTACTGTAGTCTACTACATCACACTGCTACTGTAGTCTACTACATCACACTGCCATTGTAGTCTGCTACATCACACTTCTATTGTAGTCTGCTACATCACACTGCTATTGTAGTCTGCTACATCACACTGCTACTGTAGTCTACTACATTACACTGCTATTGTAGTCTGTTACATCACACTGCCATTGTAGTCTACTACATCACACTGCTACTGTAGTCTACTACATCACACTGCTACTGTAGTGTACTACATTACACTGCTATTGTAGTCTGTTACATCACACTGCCATTGTAGTCTACTACATCACACTGCTACTGTAGTCTACTACATCACACTGCCATTGTAGTCTACTACATCACACTGCTACTGTAGTCTACTACATCACACTGCCATTGTAGTCTACTACATCACACTGCTACTGTAGTCTACTACATCACACTGCCATTGTAGTCTACTATATCACACTGCTATTGTAGTCTACTACATCACACTGCTATTGTAGTCTACTACATCACACTGCTACTGTAGTCTACTACATCACACTGCTATTGTAGTCTGTTACATCACACTGCTACTGTAGTCTACTACATCACACTGCTATTGTAGTCTGCTACATTACGCTGCTATTGTAGTCTATTACATCACACTGCCATTGTAGTCTACTACATCACACTGCTACTGTAGTCTACTACATCACACTGCCATTGTAGTCTACTACATCACACTGCTACTGTAGTCTACTACATCACACTGCTACTGTAGTCTACTACATCACACTGCTACTGTAGTCTACTACATTACACTGCTATTGTAGTCTGTTACATCACACTGCCATTGTAGTCTACTACATCACACTGCTACTGTAGTCTACTACATCACACTGCCATTGTAGTCTACTACATCACACTGCTACTGTAGTCTACTACATCACACTGCCATTGTAGTCTACTACATCACACTGCTACTGTAGTCTACTACATCACACTGCTATTGTAGTCTGTTACATCACACTGCTACTGTAGTCTACTACATCACACTGCCATTGTAGTCTACTACATCACACTGCTACTGTAGTCTACTACATCACACTGCCATTGTAGTCTACTACATCACACTGCTACTGTAGTCTACTACATCACACTGCCATTGTAGTCTACTACATCACACTGCTATTGTAGTCTACTACATCACACTGCTATTGTAGTCTACTACATCACACTGCTACTGTAGTCTACTACATAACACTGCTACTGTAGTCTACTACATCACACTGCTATTGTAGTCTGTTACATCACACTGCCATTGTAGTCTACTACATCACACTGCTACTGTAGTCTACTACATCACACTGTAGTCTACTACATCACACTGCTACTGTAGTCTACTACATCACACTGCTACTGTAGTCTACTACATTACACTGCTATTGTAGTCTGTTACATCACACTGCCATTGTAGTCTACTACATCACACTGCTACTGTAGTCTACTACATCACACTGCTACTGTAGTCTACTACATTACACTGCTATTGTAGTCTGTTACATCACACTGCCATTGTAGTCTACTACATCACACTGCTACTGTAGTCTACTACATCACACTGCCATTGTAGTCTACTTCATCACACTGCTATTGTAGTCTACTACATCACACTGCTATTGTAGTCTACTACATCACACTGCTACTGTAGTCTACTACATCACACCGCTACTGTAGTCTACTACATCACACTGCTATTGTAGTCTACTACATCACACTGCTATTGTAGTCTACTACATCACATTTCTATTGTAGTCTACTACATCACACTGCTACTGTAGTCTACTACATCACACTGCTATTGTAGTCTACTACATCACACTGCTACTGTAGTCTACTACATCACACTTCTATTGTAGTCTACTACATCACACTGCTACTGTAGTCTACTACATCACACTGCTATTGTAGTCTGTTACATCACACTGCTATTGTAGTCTACTACATCACACTGCTATTGTAGTCTGCTACATTACGCTGCTATTGTAGTCTGTTACATCACACTGCCATTGTAGTCTACTACATCACACTGCTACTGTAGTCTACTACATCACACTGCTATTGTAGTCTGTTACATCACACTGCTACTGTAGTTACTACATCACACTGCTACTGTAGTCTACTACATCACACTGCTACTGTAGTCTACTACATCACACTTCTATTGTAGTCTGTTACATCACACTGCTACTGTAGTCTACTACATCACACTGCCATTGAAGTCTACTACATCACACTGCTACTGTAGTCTACTACATCACACTGCTACTGTAGTCTACTACATCACACTGCTACTGTAGTCTACTACATTACACTGCTATTGTAGTCTGTTACATCACACTGCCATTGTAGTCTACTACATCACACTGCTACTGTAGTCTACTACATCACACTGCCATTGTAGTCTACTACATCACACTGCTACTGTAGTCTACTACATCACACTGCCATTGTAGTCTACTACATCATACTGCTACTGTAGTCTACTACATCACACTGCTATTGTAGTTTGTTACATCACACTGCTACTGTAGTCTACTACATCACACTGCCATTGTAGTCTACTACATCACACTGCTACTGTAGTCTACTACATCACACTGCTACTGTAGTCTACTACATCACACTGCTATTGTAGTCTACTTCATCACACTGCTATTGTAGTCTACTACATCACACTGCTACTGTAGTCTACTACATCACACTGCTACTGTAGTCTACTACATCACACTGCCATTGTAGTCTACTACATCACACTTCTATTGTAGTCTGCTACATCACACTGCTATTGTAGTCTGCTACATCACACTGCCATTGTAGTCTACTACATCACACTGCTACTGTAGTCTACTACATCACACTGCTACTGTAGTCTACTACATCACACTGCCATTGTAGTCTGCTACATCACACTTCTATTGTAGTCTGCTACATCACACTGCTATTGTAGTCTGCTACATCACACTGCTACTGTAGTCTACTACATTACACTGCTATTGTAGTCTGTTACATCACACTGCCATTGTAGTCTACTACATCACACTGCTACTGTAGTCTACTACATCACACTGCTACTGTAGTGTACTACATTACACTGCTATTGTAGTCTGTTACATCACACTGCCATTGTAGTCTACTACATCACACTGCTACTGTAGTCTACTACATCACACTGCCATTGTAGTCTACTACATCACACTGCTACTGTAGTCTACTACATCACACTGCCATTGTAGTCTACTACATCACACTGCTACTGTAGTCTACTACATCACACTGCCATTGTAGTCTACTACATCACACTGCTATTGTAGTCTACTACATCACACTGCTATTGTAGTCTACTACATCACACTGCTACTGTAGTCTACTACATCACACTGCTATTGTAGTCTGTTACATCACACTGCTACTGTAGTCTACTACATCACACTGCTACTGTAGTCTGTTACATCACACTGCCATTGTAGTCTACTACATCACACTGCCATTGTAGTCTACTCCATCACACTGCTATTGTAGTCTGTTACATCACACTGCCATTGTAGTCTACTCCATCACACTGCCATTGTAGTCTACTACATTACACTGCTATTGTAGTCTGTTACATCACACTGCCATTGTAGTCTACTACATCACACTGCTACTGTAGTCTACTACATCACACTGCCATTGTAGTCTACTACATCACACTGCTACTGTAGTCTACTACATCACACTGCCATTGTAGTCTACTGCATCACACTGCTACTGTAGTCTACTACATCACACTTCTATTGTAGTCTACTACATCACACTGCTATTGTAGTCTACTACATCACACTGCTACTGTAGTCTACTACATCACACTGCTACTGTAGTCTACTACATCACACTGCTATTGTAGTCTACTACATCACACTGCTACTGTAGTCTACTACATCACACTGCTACTGTAGTCTACTACATCACACTGCTACTGTAGTCTACTACATTACACTGCTATTGTAGTCTGTTACATCACACTGCCATTGTAGTCTACTACATCACACTGCTACTGTAGTCTACTACATCACACTGCCATTGTAGTCTACTACATCACACTGCTACTGTAGTCTACTACATCACACTGCCATTGTAGTCTACTACATCACACTGCTACTGTAGTCTACTACATCACACTGCTACTGTAGTCTACTACATCACACTGCTACTGTAGTCTACTACATTACACTGCTATTGTAGTCTGTTACATCACACTTCTATTGTAGTCTGCTACATCACACTGCTATTGTAGTCTGCTACATCACACTGCTACTGTAGTCTACTACATTACACTGCTATTGTAGTCTGTTACATCACACTGCCATTGTAGTCTACTACATCACACTGCTACTGTAGTCTACTACATCACACTGCCATTGTAGTCTACTTCATCACACTGCTATTGTAGTCTACTACATCACACTGCTATTGTAGTCTACTACATCACACTGCTACTGTAGTCTACTACATCACACCGCTACTGTAGTCTACTACATCACACTGCTATTGTAGTCTACTACATCACACTGCTACTGTAGTCTACTACATCACACTGCCATTGTAGTCTACTACATCACACTGCTACTGTAGTCTACTACATCACACTGCCATTGTAGTCTACTACATCACACTGCTATTGTAGTCTACTACATCACACTGCCATTGTAGTCTACTACATCACACTGCTACTGTAGTCTACTACATTACACTGCTATTGTAGTCTGTTACATCACACTGCCATTGTAGTCTACTACATCACACTGCTACTGTAGTCTACTACATCACACTGCTACTGTAGTCTACTACATTACACTGCTATTGTAGTCTGTTACATCACACTGCCATTGTAGTCTACTACATCACACTGCTACTGTAGTCTACTACATCACACTGCCATTGTAGTCTACTACATCACGCTGCTACTGTAGTCTACTACATCACACTGCTATTGTAGTCTGCTACATTACGCTGCTATTGTAGTCTGTTACATCACACTGCCATTGTAGTCTACTACATCACACTGCTACTGTAGTCTACTACATCACACTGCTACTGTAGTCTGTTACATCACACTGCTATTGTAGTCTACTACATCACACTGCTACTGTAGTCTGTTACATCACACTGCCATTGTAGTCTACTACATCACACTGCTACTGTAGTCTACTACATCACACTGCCATTGTAGTCTACTACATCACACTGCTACTGTAGTCTACTACATCACACTGCCATTGTAGTCTACTACATCACACTGCCATTGTAGTCTACTACATCACACTGCTACTGTAGTCTACTACATCACACTGCCATTGTAGTCTACTACATCACACTGCCATTGTAGTCTACTACATCACACTGCTATTGTAGTCTACTACATCACACTGCTATTGTAGTCTACTACATCACACTGCTACTGTAGTCTACTACATCACACTGCTACTGTAGTCTACTACATCACACTGCTATTGTAGTCTGTTACATCACACTGCCATTGTAGTCTACTACATCACACTGCTACTGTAGTCTACTACATCACACTGTAGTCTACTACATCACACTGCTACTGTAGTCTACTACATCACACTGCTACTGTAGTCTACTACATTACACTGCTATTGTAGTCTGTTACATCACACTGCCATTGTAGTCTACTACATCACACTGCTACTGTAGTCTACTACATCACACTGCTACTGTAGTCTACTACATTACACTGCTATTGTAGTCTGTTACATCACACTGCCATTGTAGTCTACTACATCACACTGCTACTGTAGTCTACTACATCACACTGCCATTGTAGTCTACTTCATCACACTGCTATTGTAGTCTACTACATCACACTGCTATTGTAGTCTACTACATCACACTGCTACTGTAGTCTACTACATCACACCGCTACTGTAGTCTACTACATCACACTGCTATTGTAGTCTACTACATCACACTGCTATTGTAGTCTACTACATCACACTTCTATTGTAGTCTACTACATCACACTGCTACTGTAGTCTACTACATCACACTGCTATTGTAGTCTACTACATCACACTGCTACTGTAGTCTACTACATCACACTTCTATTGTAGTCTACTACATCACACTGCTACTGTAGTCTACTACATCACACTGCTATTGTAGTCTGTTACATCACACTGCTATTGTAGTCTACTACATCACACTGCTATTGTAGTCTGCTACATTACGCTGCTATTGTATTCTGTTACATCACACTGCCATTGTAGTCTACTACATCACACTGCTACTGTAGTCTACTACATCACACTGCTACTGTAGTCTACTACATCACACTTCTATTGTAGTCTGTTACATCACACTGCTACTGTAGTCTACTACATCACACTGCCATTGAAGTCTACTACATCACACTGCTACTGTAGTCTACTACATCACACTGCTACTGTAGTCTACTACATCACACTGCTACTGTAGTCTACTACATTACACTGCTATTGTAGTCTGTTACATCACACTGCCATTGTAGTCTACTACATCACACTGCTACTGTAGTCTACTACATCACACTGCCATTGTAGTCTACTACATCACACTGCTACTGTAGTCTACTACATCACACTGCCATTGTAGTCTACTACATCACACTGCTACTGTAGTCTACTACATCACACTGCTATTGTAGTTTGTTACATCACACTGCTACTGTAGTCTACTACATCACACTGCCATTGTAGTCTACTACATCACACTGCTACTGTAGTCTACTACATCACACTGCTACTGTAGTCTACTACATCACACTGCTACTGTAGTCTACTTCATCACACTGCTATTGTAGTCTACTACATCACACTGCTACTGTAGTCTACTACATCACACTGCTACTGTAGTCTGCTACATCACACTGCCATTGTAGTCTGCTACATCACACTTCTATTGTAGTCTGCTACATCACACTGCTATTGTAGTCTGCTACATCACACTGCCATTGTAGTCTACTACATCACACTGCTACTGTAGTCTACTACATCACACTGCTACTGTAGTCTACTACATCACACTGCCATTGTAGTCTGCTACATCACACTTCTATTGTAGTCTGCTACATCACACTGCTATTGTAGTCTGCTACATCACACTGCTACTGTAGTCTACTACATTACACTGCTATTGTAGTCTGTTACATCACACTGCCATTGTAGTCTACTACATCACACTGCTACTGTAGTCTACTACATCACACTGCTACTGTAGTGTACTACATTACACTGCTATTGTAGTCTGTTACATCACACTGCCATTGTAGTCTACTACATCACACTGCTACTGTAGTCTACTACATCACACTGCCATTGTAGTCTACTACATCACACTGCTACTGTAGTCTACTACATCACACTGCCATTGTAGTCTACTACATCACACTGCTACTGTAGTCTACTACATCACACTGCCATTGTAGTCTACTACATCACACTGCTATTGTAGTCTACTACATCACACTGCTATTGTAGTCTACTACATCACACTGCTACTGTAGTCTACTACATCACACTGCTATTGTAGTCTGTTACATCACACTGCTACTGTAGTCTACTACATCACACTGCTATTGTAGTCTGCTACATTACGCTGCTATTGTAGTCTGTTACATCACACTGCCATTGTAGTCTACTACATCACATTGCTACTGTAGTCTACTACATCACACTGCCATTGTAGTCTACTACATCACACTGCTACTGTAGTCTACTACATCACACTGCTACTGTAGTCTACTAAATCACACTGCTACTGTAGTCTTCTGCCATTGTAGTCTACTACATCACACTGCCATTGTAGTCTACTACATCACACTGCTATTGTAGTCTGTTACATCACACTGCCATTGTAGTCTACTACATCACACTGCAACTGTAGTCTACTACATCACACTGTAGTCTACTACATCACACTGCTACTGTAGTCTACTACATCACACTGCTACTGTAGTCTACTACATTACACTGCTATTGTAGTCTGTTACATCACACTGCCATTGTAGTCTACTACATCACACTGCTACTGTAGTCTACTACATCACACTGCTACTGTAGTCTACTACATTACACTGCTATTGTAGTCTGTTACATCACACTGCCATTGTAGTCTACTACATCACACTGCTACTGTAGTCTACTACATCACACTGCCATTGTAGTCTACTTCATCACACTGCTATTGTAGTCTGTTACATCACACTGCTACTGTAGTCTACTACATCACACTGCCATTGAAGTCTACTACATCACACTGTAGTCTACTACATCACACTGCTACTGTAGTCTACTACATCACACTGCTACTGTAGTCTACTACATTACACTGCTATTGTAGTCTGTTACATCACACTGCCATTGTAGTCTACTACATCACACTGCTACTGTAGTCTACTACATCACACTGCTACTGTAGTCTACTACATCACACTGCTATTGTAGTCTGTTACATCACACTGCTACTGTAGTTACTACATCACACTGCTACTGTAGTCTACTACATCACACTGCTACTGTAGTCTACTACATCACACTTCTATTGTAGTCTGTTACATCACACTGCTACTGTAGTCTACTACATCACACTGCCATTGAAGTCTACTACATCACACTGCTACTGTAGTCTACTACATCACACTGCTACTGTAGTCTACTACATCACACTGCTACTGTAGTCTACTACATTACACTGCTATTGTAGTCTGTTACATCACACTGCCATTGTAGTCTACTACATCACACTGCTACTGTAGTCTACTACATCACACTGCCATTGTAGTCTACTACATCACACTGCTACTGTAGTCTACTACATCACACTGCCATTGTAGTCTACTACATCACACTGCTACTGTAGTCTACTACATCACACTGCTATTGTAGTTTGTTACATCACACTGCTACTGTAGTCTACTACATCACACTGCCATTGTAGTCTACTACATCACACTGCTACTGTAGTCTACTACATCACACTGCTACTGTAGTCTACTACATCACACTGCTACTGTAGTCTACTTCATCACACTGCTATTGTAGTCTACTACATCACACTGCTACTGTAGTCTACTACATCACACTGCTACTGTAGTCTACTACATCACACTGCCATTGTAGTCTACTACATCACACTTCTATTGTAGTCTGCTGCATCACACTGCTATTGTAGTCTGCTACATCACACTGCCATTGTAGTCTACTACATCACACTGCTACTGTAGTCTACTACATCACACTGCTACTGTAGTCTACTACATCACACTGCTACTGTAGTCTACTACATCACACTGCCATTGTAGTCTGCTACATCACACTTCTATTGTAGTCTGCTACATCACACTGCTATTGTAGTCTGCTACATCACACTGCTACTGTAGTCTACTACATTACACTGCTATTGTAGTCTGTTACATCACACTGCCATTGTAGTCTACTACATCACACTGCTACTGTAGTCTACTACATCACACTGCTACTGTAGTGTACTACATTACACTGCTATTGTAGTCTGTTACATCACACTGCCATTGTAGTCTACTACATCACACTGCTACTGTAGTCTACTACATCACACTGCCATTGTAGTCTACTACATCACACTGCTACTGTAGTCTACTACATCACACTGCCATTGTAGTCTACTACATCACACTGCTACTGTAGTCTACTACATCACACTGCCATTGTAGTCTACTACATCACACTGCTACTGTAGTCTACTACATCACACTGCCATTGTAGTCTACTACATCACACTGCTATTGTAGTCTACTACATCACACTGCTATTGTAGTCTACTACATCACACTGCTACTGTAGTCTACTACATCACACTGCTATTGTAGTCTGTTACATCACACTGCTACTGTAGTTTACTACATCACACTGCTATTGTAGTCTGCTACATTACGCTGCTATTGTAGTCTGTTACATCACACTGCCATTGTAGTCTACTACATCACACTGCTACTGTAGTCTACTACATCACACTGCCATTGTAGTCTACTACATCACACTGCTACTGTAGTCTACTACATCACACTGCTACTGTAGTCTACTACATCACACTGCTACTGTAGTCTACTACATTACACTGCTATTGTAGTCTGTTACATCACACTGCCATTGTAGTCTACTACATCACACTGCTACTGTAGTCTACTACATCACACTGCCATTGTAGTCTACTACATCACACTGCTACTGTAGTCTACTACATCACACTGCCATTGTAGTCTACTACATCACACTGCTACTGTAGTCTACTACATCACACTGCTATTGTAGTCTGTTACATCACACTGCTACTGTAGTCTACTACATCACACTGCCATTGTAGTCTACTACATCACACTGCTACTGTAGTCTACTACATCACACTGCCATTGTAGTCTACTACATCACACTGCTACTGTAGTCTACTACATCACACTGCCATTGTAGTCTACTACATCACACTGCTACTGTAGTCTACTACATCACACTGCTATTGTAGTCTACTACATCACACTGCTACTGTAGTCTACTACATCACACTGCTACTGTAGTCTACTACATCACACTGCTATTGTAGTCTGTTACATCACACTGCCATTGTAGTCTACTACATCACACTGCTACTGTAGTCTACTACATCACACTGTAGTCTACTACATCACACTGCTACTGTAGTCTACTACATCACACTGCTACTGTAGTCTACTACATTACACTGCTATTGTAGTCTGTTACATCACACTGCCATTGTAGTCTACTACATCACACTGCTACTGTAGTCTACTACATCACACTGCTACTGTAGTCTACTACATTACACTGCTATTGTAGTCTGTTACATCACACTGCCATTGTAGTCTACTACATCACACTGCTACTGTAGTCTACTACATCACACTGCCATTGTAGTCTACTTCATCACACTGCTATTGTAGTCTACTACATCACACTGCTATTGTAGTCTACTACATCACACTGCTACTGTAGTCTACTACATCACACCGCTACTGTAGTCTACTACATCACACTGCTATTGTAGTCTACTACATCACACTGCTATTGTAGTCTACTACATCACACTTCTATTGTAGTCTACTACATCACACTGCTACTGTAGTCTACTACATCACACTGCCATTGTAGTCTACTACATCACACTGCTACTGTAGTCTACTACATCACACTGCTACTGTAGTCTACTACATTACACTGCTATTGTAGTCTGTTACATCACACTGCCATTGTAGTCTACTACATCACACTGCTACTGTAGTCTACTACATCACACTGCCATTGTAGTCTACTTCATCACACTGCTATTGTAGTCTACTACATCACACTGCTATTGTAGTCTACTACATCACACTGCTACTGTAGTCTACTACATCACACCGCTACTGTAGTCTACTACATCACACTGCTATTGTAGTCTACTACATCACACTGCTATTGTAGTCTACTACATCACACTTCTATTGTAGTCTACTACATCACACTGCTACTGTAGTCTACTACATCACACTGCTATTGTAGTCTACTACATCACACTGCTACTGTAGTCTACTACATCACACTTCTATTGTAGTCTACTACATCACACTGCTACTGTAGTCTACTACATCACACTGCTATTGTAGTCTGTTACATCACACTGCTATTGTAGTCTACTACATCACACTGCTATTGTAGTCTGCTACATTACGCTGCTATTGTAGTCTGTTACATCACACTGCCATTGTAGTCTACTACATCACACTGCTACTGTAGTCTACTACATCACACTGCTATTGTAGTCTGTTACATCACACTGCTACTGTAGTTACTACATCACACTGCTACTGTAGTCTACTACATCACACTGCTACTGTAGTCTACTACATCACACTTCTATTGTAGTCTGTTACATCACACTGCTACTGTAGTCTACTACATCACACTGCCATTGAAGTCTACTACATCACACTGCTACTGTAGTCTACTACATCACACTGCTACTGTAGTCTACTACATCACACTGCTACTGTAGTCTACTACATTACACTGCTATTGTAGTCTGTTACATCACACTGCCATTGTAGTCTACTACATCACACTGCTACTGTAGTCTACTACATCACACTGCCATTGTAGTCTACTACATCACACTGCTACTGTAGTCTACTACATCACACTGCCATTGTAGTCTACTACATCACACTGCTACTGTAGTCTACTACATCACACTGCTATTGTAGTTTGTTACATCACACTGCTACTGTAGTCTACTACATCACACTGCCATTGTAGTCTACTACATCACACTGCTACTGTAGTCTACTACATCACACTGCTATTGTAGTCTGTTACATCACACTGCTACTGTAGTCTACTACATCACACTGCCATTGTAGTCTACTACATCACACTGCTACTGTAGTCTACTACATCACACTGCCATTGTAGTCTACTACATCACACTGCTACTGTAGTCTACTACATCACACTGCCATTGTAGTCTACTACATCACACTGCTATTGTAGTCTACTACATCACACTGCTATTGTAGTCTACTACATCACACTGCTACTGTAGTCTACTACATCACACTGCTACTGTAGTCTACTACATCACACTGCTATTGTAGTCTGTTACATCACACTGCCATTGTAGTCTACTACATCACACTGCTACTGTAGTCTACTACATCACACTGTAGTCTACTACATCACACTGCTACTGTAGTCTACTACATCACACTGCTACTGTAGTCTACTACATTACACTGCTATTGTAGTCTGTTACATCACACTGCCATTGTAGTCTACTACATCACACTGCTACTGTAGTCTACTACATCACACTGCTACTGTAGTCTACTACATTACACTGCTATTGTAGTCTGTTACATCACACTGCCATTGTAGTCTACTACATCACACTGCTACTGTAGTCTACTACATCACACTGCCATTGTAGTCTACTTCATCACACTGCTATTGTAGTCTACTACATCACACTGCTATTGTAGTCTACTACATCACACTGCTACTGTAGTCTACTACATCACACCGCTACTGTAGTCTACTACATCACACTGCTATTGTAGTCTACTACATCACACTGCTATTGTAGTCTACTACATCACACTTCTATTGTAGTCTACTACATCACACTGCTACTGTAGTCTACTACATCACACTGCCATTGTAGTCTACTACATCACACTGCTACTGTAGTCTACTACATCACACTGCTACTGTAGTCTACTACATTACACTGCTATTGTAGTCTGTTACATCACACTGCCATTGTAGTCTACTACATCACACTGCTACTGTAGTCTACTACATCACACTGCCATTGTAGTCTACTTCATCACACTGCTATTGTAGTCTACTACATCACACTGCTATTGTAGTCTACTACATCACACTGCTACTGTAGTCTACTACATCACACCGCTACTGTAGTCTACTACATCACACTGCTATTGTAGTCTACTACATCACACTGCTATTGTAGTCTACTACATCACACTTCTATTGTAGTCTACTACATCACACTGCTACTGTAGTCTACTACATCACACTGCTATTGTAGTCTACTACATCACACTGCTACTGTAGTCTACTACATCACACTTCTATTGTAGTCTACTACATCACACTGCTACTGTAGTCTACTACATCACACTGCTATTGTAGTCTGTTACATCACACTGCTATTGTAGTCTACTACATCACACTGCTATTGTAGTCTGCTACATTACGCTGCTATTGTAGTCTGTTACATCACACTGCCATTGTAGTCTACTACATCACACTGCTACTGTAGTCTACTACATCACACTGCTATTGTAGTCTGTTACATCACACTGCTACTGTAGTTACTACATCACACTGCTACTGTAGTCTACTACATCACACTGCTACTGTAGTCTACTACATCACACTTCTATTGTAGTCTGTTACATCACACTGCTACTGTAGTCTACTACATCACACTGCCATTGAAGTCTACTACATCACACTGCTACTGTAGTCTACTACATCACACTGCTACTGTAGTCTACTACATCACACTGCTACTGTAGTCTACTACATTACACTGCTATTGTAGTCTGTTACATCACACTGCCATTGTAGTCTACTACATCACACTGCTACTGTAGTCTACTACATCACACTGCCATTGTAGTCTACTACATCACACTGCTACTGTAGTCTACTACATCACACTGCCATTGTAGTCTACTACATCACACTGCTACTGTAGTCTACTACATCACACTGCTATTGTAGTTTGTTACATCACACTGCTACTGTAGTCTACTACATCACACTGCCATTGTAGTCTACTACATCACACTGCTACTGTAGTCTACTACATCACACTGCTACTGTAGTCTACTACATCACACTGCTACTGTAGTCTACTTCATCACACTGCTATTGTAGTCTACTACATCACACTGCTACTGTAGTCTACTACATCACACTGCTACTGTAGTCTACTACATCACACTGCCATTGTAGTCTACTACATCACACTTCTATTGTAGTCTGCTACATCACACTGCTATTGTAGTCTGCTACATCACACTGCCATTGTAGTCTACTACATCACACTGCTACTGTAGTCTACTACATCACACTGCTACTGTAGTCTACTACATCACACTGCCATTGTAGTCTGCTACATCACACTTCTATTGTAGTCTGCTACATCACACTGCTATTGTAGTCTGCTACATCACACTGCTACTGTAGTCTACTACATTACACTGCTATTGTAGTCTGTTACATCACACTGCCATTGTAGACTACTACATCACACTGCTACTGTAGTCTACTACATCACACTGCTACTGTAGTGTACTACATTACACTGCTATTGTAGTCTGTTACATCACACTGCCATTGTAGTCTACTACATCACACTGCTACTGTAGTCTACTACATCACACTGCCATTGTAGTCTACTACATCACACTGCTACTGTAGTCTACTACATCACACTGCCATTGTAGTCTACTACATCACACTGCTACTGTAGTCTACTACATCACACTGCCATTGTAGTCTACTACATCACACTGCTATTGTAGTCTACTACATCACACTGCTATTGTAGTCTACTACATCACACTGCTACTGTAGTCTACTACATCACACTGCTATTGTAGTCTGTTACATCACACTGCTACTGTAGTCTACTACATCACACTGCTATTGTAGTCTGCTACATTACGCTGCTATTGTAGTCTGTTACATCACACTGCCATTGTAGTCTACTACATCACACTGCTACTGTAGTCTACTACATCACACTGCCATTGTAGTCTACTACATGACACTGCTACTGTAGTCTACTACATCACACTGCTACTGTAGTCTACTACATCACACTGCTACTGTAGTCTACTACATTACACTGCTATTGTAGTCTGTTACATCACACTGCCATTGTAGTCTACTACATCACTCTGCTACTGTAGTCTACTACATCACACTGCCATTGTAGTCTACTACATCACACTGCTACTGTAGTCTACTACATCACACTGCCATTGTAGTCTACTACATCACACTGCTACTGTAGTCTACTACATCACACTGCTATTGTAGTCTGTTACATCACACTGCTACTGTAGTCTACTACATCACACTGCCATTGTAGTCTACTACATCACACTGCTACTGTAGTCTACTACATCACACTGCCATTGTAGTCTACTACATCACACTGCTACTGTAGTCTACTACATCACACTGCCATTGTAGTCTACTACATCACACTGCTATTGTAGTCTACTACATCACACTGCTATTGTAGTCTACTACATCACACTGCTACTGTAGTCTACTACATCACACTGCTACTGTAGTCTACTACATCACACTGCTATTGTAGTCTGTTACATCACACTGCCATTGTAGTCTACTACATCACACTGCTACTGTAGTCTACTACATCACACTGTAGTCTACTACATCACACTGCTACTGTAGTCTACTACATCACACTGCTACTGTAGTCTACTACATTACACTGCTATTGTAGTCTGTTACATCACACTGCCATTGTAGTCTACTACATCACACTGCTACTGTAGTCTACTACATCACACTGCTACTGTAGTCTACTACATTACACTGCTATTGTAGTCTGTTACATCACACTGCCATTGTAGTCTACTACATCACACTGCTACTGTAGTCTACTACATCACACTGCCATTGTAGTCTACTTCATCACACTGCTATTGTAGTCTACTACATCACACTGCTATTGTAGTCTACTACATCACACTGCTACTGTAGTCTACTACATCACACCGCTACTGTAGTCTACTACATCACACTGCTATTGTAGTCTACTACATCACACTGCTATTGTAGTCTACTACATCACACTTCTATTGTAGTCTACTACATCACACTGCTACTGTAGTCTACTACATCACACTGCTATTGTAGTCTACTACATCACACTGCTACTGTAGTCTACTACATCACACTTCTATTGTAGTCTACTACATCACACTGCTACTGTAGTCTACTACATCACACTGCTATTGTAGTCTGTTACATCACACTGCTATTGTAGTCTACTACATCACACTGCTATTGTAGTCTGCTACATTACGCTGCTACTGTAGTCTACTACATCACACTGCCATTGTAGTCTACTACATCACACTGCTACTGTAGTCTACTACATCACACTGCCATTGTAGTCTACTACATCACACTGCTATTGTAGTCTACTACATCACACTGCCATTGTAGTCTACTACATCACACTGCTACTGTAGTCTACTACATCACACTGCCATTGTAGTCTACTACATCACACTGCTACTGTAGTCTACTACATCACACTGCTACTGTAGTCTACTACATCACACTGCTACTGTAGTCTACTACATTACACTGCTATTGTAGTCTGTTACATCACACTGCCATTGTAGTCTACTACATCACACTGCTACTGTAGTCTACTACATCACACTGCTACTGTAGTCTACTACATTACACTGCTATTGTAGTCTGTTACATCACACTGCCATTGTAGTCTACTACATCACACTGCTACTGTAGTCTACTACATCACACTGCCATTGTAGTCTACTTCATCACACTGCTATTGTAGTCTACTACATCACACTGCTATTGTAGTCTACTACATCACACTGCTACTGTAGTCTACTACATCACACCGCTACTGTAGTCTACTACATCACACTGCTATTGTAGTCTACTACATCACACTGCTATTGTAGTCTACTACATCACACTTCTATTGTAGTCTACTACATCACACTGCTACTGTAGTCTACTACATCACACTGCTATTGTAGTCTACTACATCACACTGCTACTGTAGTCTACTACATCACACTGCTATTGTAGTCTGCTACATTACGCTGCTATTGTAGTCTGTTACATCACACTGCCATTGTAGTCTACTACATCACACTGCTACTGTAGTCTACTACATCACACTGCTACTGTAGTCTACTACATCACACTGCTATTGTAGTCTACTACATCACACTGCTACTGTAGTCTGTTACATCACACTGCCATTGTAGTCTACTACATCACACTGCTACTGTAGTCTACTACATCACACTGCTACTGTAGTCTACTACATCACACTGCTATTGTAGTCTACTACATCACACTGCCATTGTAGTCTACTACATCACACTGCTACTGTAGTCTACTACATCACACTGCTACTGTAGTCTACTACATCACACTGCTATTGTAGTCTACTACATCACACTGCTACTGTAGTCTGTTACATCACACTGCTACTGTAGTCTACTACATCACACTGCTACTGTAGTCTACTACATCACACTGCTATTGTAGTCTACTACATCACACTGCTACTGTAGTCTACTACATCACACTGCTACTGTAGTCTACTACATCACACTGCTATTGTAGTCTACTACATCACACTGCTATTGTAGTCTACTACATCACACTGCTACTGTAGTCTACTACATCACACTGCCATTGTAGTCTACTACATCACACTGCTACTGTAGTCTACTACATCACACTGCTACTGTAGTCTACTACATTACACTGCTATTGTAGTCTGCTACATCACACTGCTATTGTAGTCTGTTACATCACACTGCTACTGTAGTCTACTACATCACACTGCCATTGCAGTCTACTACATCACATTGCTATTGTAGTCTGTTACATCACACTGCTACTGTAGTCTACTACATCACACTGCCATTGTAGTCTACTACATCACACTGCTATTGTAGTCTACTACATCACACTGCTACTGTAGTCTACTACATCACACTGCCATTGTAGTCTACTACATCACACTTCTATTGTAGTCTACTACATCACACTGCTATTGTAGTCTACTACATCACACTGCTACTGTAGTCTACTACATCACACTGCCATTGTAGTCTACTACATCACACTGCTATTGTAGTCTACTACATCACACTGCTACTGTAGTCTACTACATCACACTGCTACTGTAGTCTACTACATCACACTGCTACTGTAGTCTACTACATCACACTGCCATTGTAGTCTGCTACATCACACTTCTATTGTAGTCTGCTACATCACACTGCTATTGTAGTCTGCTACATCACACTGCTACTGTAGTCTACTACATTACACTGCTATTGTAGTCTGTTACATCACACTGCCATTGTAGTCTACTACATCACACTGCTACTGTAGTCTACTACATCACACTGCTACTGTAGTGTACTACATTACACTGCTATTGTAGTCTGTTACATCACACTGCCATTGTAGTCTACTACATCACACTGCTACTGTAGTCTACTACATCACACTGCCATTGTAGTCTACTACATCACACTGCTACTGTAGTCTACTACATCACACTGCCATTGTAGTCTACTACATCACACTGCTACTGTAGTCTACTACATCACACTGCCATTGTAGTCTACTACATCACACTGCTATTGTAGTCTACTACATCACACTGCTATTGTAGTCTACTACATCACACTGCTACTGTAGTCTACTACATCACACTGCTATTGTAGTCTGTTACATCACACTGCTACTGTAGTCTACTACATCACACTGCTATTGTAGTCTGCTACATTACGCTGCTATTGTAGTCTGTTACATCACACTGCCATTGTAGTCTACTACATCACACTGCTACTGTAGTCTACTACATCACACTGCCATTGTAGTCTACTACATCACACTGCTACTGTAGTCTACTACATCACACTGCTACTGTAGTCTACTACATCACACTGCTACTGTAGTCTACTACATTACACTGCTATTGTAGTCTGTTACATCACACTGCCATTGTAGTCTACTACATCACACTGCTACTGTAGTCTACTACATCACACTGCCATTGTAGTCTACTACATCACACTGCTACTGTAGTCTACTACATCACACTGCCATTGTAGTCTACTACATCACACTGCTACTGTAGTCTACTACATCACACTGCTATTGTAGTCTGTTACATCACACTGCTACTGTAGTCTACTACATCACACTGCCATTGTAGTCTACTACATCACACTGCTACTGTAGTCTACTACATCACACTGCCATTGTAGTCTACTACATCACACTGCTACTGTAGTCTACTACATCACACTGCCATTGTAGTCTACTACATCACACTGCTATTGTAGTCTACTACATCACACTGCTATTGTAGTCTACTACATCACACTGCTACTGTAGTCTACTACATCACACTGCTACTGTAGTCTACTACATCACACTGCTATTGTAGTCTGTTACATCACACTGCCATTGTAGTCTACTACATCACACTGCTACTGTAGTCTACTACATCACACTGTAGTCTACTACATCACACTGCTACTGTAGTCTACTACATCACACTGCTACTGTAGTCTACTACATTACACTGCTATTGTAGTCTGTTACATCACACTGCCATTGTAGTCTACTACATCACACTGCTACTGTAGTCTACTACATCACACTGCTACTGTAGTCTACTACATTACACTGCTATTGTAGTCTGTTACATCACACTGCCATTGTAGTCTACTACATCACACTGCTACTGTAGTCTACTACATCACACTGCCATTGTAGTCTACTTCATCACACTGCTATTGTAGTCTACTACATCACACTGCTATTGTAGTCTACTACATCACACTGCTACTGTAGTCTACTACATCACACCGCTACTGTAGTCTACTACATCACACTGCTATTGTAGTCTACTACATCACACTGCTATTGTAGTCTACTACATCACACTTCTATTGTAGTCTACTACATCACACTGCTACTGTAGTCTACTACATCACACTGCTATTGTAGTCTACTACATCACACTGCTACTGTAGTCTACTACATCACACTTCTATTGTAGTCTACTACATCACACTGCTACTGTAGTCTACTACATCACACTGCTATTGTAGTCTGCTACATTACGCTGCTACTGTAGTCTACTACATCACACTGCTATTGTAGTCTGCTACATTACGCTGCTACTGTAGTCTACTACATCACACTGCCATTGTAGTCTACTACATCACACTGCTACTGTAGTCTACTACATCACACTGCCATTGTAGTCTACTACATCACACTGCTATTGTAGTCTACTACATCACACTGCCATTGTAGTCTACTACATCACACTGCTACTGTAGTCTACTACATCACACTGCCATTGTAGTCTACTACATCACACTGCTACTGTAGTCTACTACATCACACTGCTACTGTAGTCTACTACATCACACTGCTACTGTAGTCTACTACATTACACTGCTATTGTAGTCTGTTACATCACACTGCCATTGTAGTCTACTACATCACACTGCTACTGTAGTCTACTACATCACACTGCTACTGTAGTCTACTACATTACACTGCTATTGTAGTCTGTTACATCACACTGCCATTGTAGTCTACTACATCACACTGCTACTGTAGTCTACTACATCACACTGCCATTGTAGTCTACTTCATCACACTGCTATTGTAGTCTACTACATCACACTGCTATTGTAGTCTACTACATCACACTGCTATTGTAGTCTACTACATCACACCGCTATTGTAGTCTACTACATCACACTTCTATTGTAGTCTACTACATCACACTGCTATTGTAGTCTACTACATCACACTTCTATTGTAGTCTACTACATCACACTGCTACTGTAGTCTACTACATCACACTGCTATTGTAGTCTGCTACATTACGCTGCTATTGTAGTCTGTTACATCACACTGCCATTGTAGTCTACTACATCACACTGCTACTGTAGTCTACTACATCACACTGCCACTGTAGTCTACTACATCACACTGCTATTGTAGTCTACTACATCACACTGCTACTGTAGTCTGTTACATCACACTGCCATTGTAGTCTACTACATCACACTGCTACTGTAGTCTACTACATCACACTGCTACTGTAGTCTACTACATCACACTGCTATTGTAGTCTACTACATCACACTGCCATTGTAGTCTACTACATCACACTGCTACTGTAGTCTACTACATCACACTGCCACTGTAGTCTACTACATCACACTGCTATTGTAGTCTACTACATCACACTGCTACTGTAGTCTGTTACATCACACTGCTATTGTAGTCTACTACATCACACTGCTACTGTAGTCTACTACATCACACTGCTACTGTAGTCTACTACATCACACTGCTACTGTAGTCTACTACATCACACTGCTACTGTAGTCTACTACATCACACTGCTACTGTAGTCTACTACATCACACTGCTACTGTAGTCTACTACATCACACTGCTATTGTAGTCTACTACATCACACTGCTATTGTAGTCTACTACATCACACTGCTACTGTAGTCTACTACATCACACTGCCATTGTAGTCTACTACATCACACTGCTACTGTAGTCTACTACATCACACTGCTACTGTAGTCTACTACATTACACTGCTATTGTAGTCTGCTACATCACACTGCTATTGTAGTCTGTTACATCACACTGCTACTGTAGTCTACTACATCACACTGCTACTGCAGTCTACTACATCACACTGCTATTGTAGTCTGTTACATCACACTGCTACTGTAGTCTACTACATCACACTGCCATTGTAGTCTACTACATCACACTGCCATTGTAGTCTACTACATCACACTGCTACTGTAGTCTACTACATCACACTGCCATTGTAGTCTACTACATCACACTTCTATTGTAGTCTACTACATCACACTGCTATTGTAGTCTACTACATCACACTGCTACTGTAGTCTACTACATCACACTGCCATTGTAGTCTACTACATCACACTGCTATTGTAGTCTACTACATCACACTGCTACTGTAGTCTACTACATCACACTGCTACTGTAGTCTACTACATCACACTGCTACTGTAGTCTACTACATCACACTGCCATTGTAGTCTACTACATCACACTGCTACTGTAGTCTACTACATCACACTGCCATTGTAGTCTACTACATCACACTGCTATTGTAGTCTACTACATCACACTGCCATTGTAGTCTACTACATCACACTGCTACTGTAGTCTACTACATCACACTGCTACTGTAGTCTACTACATCACACTGCTACTGTAGTCTACTACATTACACTGCTATTGTAGTCTGTTACATCACACTGCCATTGTAGTCTACTACATCACACTGCTACTGTAGTCTACTACATCACACTGCTACTGTAGTCTACTACATTACACTGCTATTGTAGTCTGTTACATCACACTGCCATTGTAGTCTACTACATCACACTGCTACTGTAGTCTACTACATCACACTGCCATTGTAGTCTACTTCATCACACTGCTATTGTAGTCTACTACATCACACTGCTATTGTAGTCTACTACATCACACTGCTATTGTAGTCTACTACATCACACCGCTATTGTAGTCTACTACATCACACTTCTATTGTAGTCTACTACATCACACTGCTATTGTAGTCTACTACATCACACTTCTATTGTAGTCTACTACATCACACTGCTACTGTAGTCTACTACATCACACTGCTATTGTAGTCTGCTACATTACGCTGCTATTGTAGTCTGTTACATCACACTGCCATTGTAGTCTACTACATCACACTGCTACTGTAGTCTACTACATCACACTGCCACTGTAGTCTACTACATCACACTGCTATTGTAGTCTACTACATCACACTGCTACTGTAGTCTGTTACATCACACTGCCATTGTAGTCTACTACATCACACTGCTACTGTAGTCTACTACATCACACTGCTACTGTAGTCTACTACATCACACTGCTATTGTAGTCTACTACATCACACTGCCATTGTAGTCTACTACATCACACTGCTACTGTAGTCTACTACATCACACTGCCACTGTAGTCTACTACATCACACTGCTATTGTAGTCTACTACATCACACTGCTACTGTAGTCTGTTACATCACACTGCTATTGTAGTCTACTACATCACACTGCTACTGTAGTCTACTACATCACACTGCTACTGTAGTCTACTACATCACACTGCTATTGTAGTCTACTACATCACACTGCTACTGTAGTCTACTACATCACACTGCTACTGTAGTCTACTACATCACACTGCTATTGTAGTCTACTACATCACACTGCTACTGTAGTCTACTACATCACACTGCTATTGTAGTCTACTACATCACACTGCTATTGTAGTCTACTACATCACACTGCTACTGTAGTCTACTACATCACACTGCCATTGTAGTCTACTACATCACACTGCTACTGTAGTCTACTACATCACACTGCTACTGTAGTCTACTACATTACACTGCTATTGTAGTCTGCTACATCACACTGCTATTGTAGTCTGTTACATCACACTGCTACTGTAGTCTACTACATCACACTGCTACTGCAGTCTACTACATCACACTGCTATTGTAGTCTGTTACATCACACTGCTACTGTAGTCTACTACATCACACTGCCATTGTAGTCTACTACATCACACTGCCATTGTAGTCTACTACATCACACTGCTACTGTAGTCTACTACATCACACTGCCATTGTAGTCTACTACATCACACTTCTATTGTAGTCTACTACATCACACTGCTATTGTAGTCTACTACATCACACTGCTACTGTAGTCTACTACATCACACTGCCATTGTAGTCTACTACATCACACTGCTATTGTAGTCTACTACATCACACTGCTACTGTAGTCTACTACATCACACTGCTACTGTAGTCTACTACATCACACTGCTACTGTAGTCTACTACATCACACTGCCATTGTAGTCTACTACATCACACTGCTACTGTAGTCTACTACATCACACTGCTACTGTAGTCTACTACATCACACTGCTATTGTAGTCTACTACATCACACTGCTACTGTAGTCTACTACATCACACCGCTACTGTAGTCTACTACATCACACTGCTATTGTAGTCTACTACATCACACTGCTATTGTAGTCTACTACATCACACTTCTATTGTAGTCTACTACATCACACTGCTACTGTAGTCTACTACATCACACTGCCATTGTAGTCTACTACATCACACTGCTACTGTAGTCTACTACATCACACTGCTATTGTAGTCTGTTAAATCACACTGCTACTGTAGTCTACTACATCACACTGCCATTGTAGTCTACTACATCACACTGCTACTGTAGTCTACTACATCACACTGCCATTGTAGTCTACTACATCACACTGCTACTGTAGTCTACTACATCACACTGCCATTGTAGTCTACTACATCACACTGCTATTGTAGTCTACTACATCACACTGCTATTGTAGTCTACTACATCACACTGCTACTGTAGTCTACTACATCACACTGCTACTGTAGTCTACTACATCACACTGCCATTGTAGTCTACTACATCACACTGCTACTGTAGTCTACTACATCACACTGCTACTGTAGTCTACTACATCACACTGCTACTGTAGTCTACTACATCACACTGCTACTGTAGTCTACTACATCACACTGCTACTGTAGTCTACTACATTACACTGCTATTGTAGTCTGTTACATCACACTGCCATTGTAGTCTACTACATCACACTGCTACTGTAGTCTACTACATCACACTGCTACTGTAGTCTACTACATTACACTGCTACTGTAGTCTACTACATCACACTGCTATTGTAGTCTACTACATCACACTGCTACTGTAGTCTACTACATTATGCTGCTACTGTAGTCTACTACATCACATTGCTATTATAGTCTGCTACATTATGCTGCTACTGTAGTCTACTACATCACACTGCTACTGTAGTCTACTACATCACACCGCCATTGCAGTCTACTACATCACATTGCTATTGTAGTCTGTTACATCACACTGCTACTGTAGTCTACTACATCACACTGCCATTGTAGTCTACTACATCACACTGCCATTGTAGTCTACTACATCACACTGCTACTGTAGTCTACTACATCACACTGCCATTGTAGTCTGCTACATCACACTTCTATTGTAGTCTACTACATCACACTGCTACTGTAGTCTACTACATCACACTGCTACTGTAGTCTACTACATCACACTGCCATTGTAGTCTACTACATCACACTGCTATTGTAGTCTGCTATATTACGCTGCTACTGTAGTCTACTACATCACACTGCTATTGTAGTCTACTACATCACACTGCCATTGTAGTCTACTACATCACACTGCCATTGTAGTCTACTACATCACACTGCTATTGTAGTCTACTACATCACACTGCCATTGTAGTCTACTACATCACACTGCTACTGTAGTCTACTACATCACACTGCCATTGTAGTCTACTACATCACACTGCTACTGTAGTCTACTACATCACACTGCCATTGTAGTCTACTACATCACACTGCCATTGTAGTCTACTACATCACACTGCTATTGTAGTCTGTTACATCACACTGCCATTGTAGTCTACTACATCACACTGCTACTGTAGTCTACTACATCACACTGCTACTGTAGTCTACTACATCACACTGCTATTGTAGTCTGTTACATCACACTGCTACTGTAGTCTACTACATCACACTGCTACTGTAGTCTACTACATCACACTGCTACTGTAGTCTACTACATCACACTGCTACTGTAGTCTACTACATCACACTTCTATTGTAGTCTACTACATCACACTGCTACTGTAGTCTACTACATCACACCGCTACTGTAGTCTGTTACATCACACTGCTATTGTAGTCTACTACATCACACTGCTATTGTAGTCTACTACATCACACTTCTATTGTAGTCTACTACATCACACTGCTACTGTAGTCTACTACATCACACTGCTATTGTAGTCTACTACATCACACTGCTACTGTAGTCTACTACATCACACTGCTATTGTAGTCTGCTACATTACGCTGCTATTGTAGTCTGTTACATCACACTGCCATTGTAGTCTACTACATCACACTGCTACTGTAGTCTACTACATCACACTGCTACTGTAGTCTACTACATCACACTGCTATTGTAGTCTACTACATCACACTGCTACTGTAGTCTGTTACATCACACTGCCATTGTAGTCTACTACATCACACTGCTACTGTAGTCTACTACATCACACTGCTACTGTAGTCTACTACATCACACTGCTATTGTAGTCTACTACATCACACTGCCATTGTAGTCTACTACATCACACTGCTACTGTAGTCTACTACATCACACTGCTACTGTAGTCTACTACATCACACTGCTATTGTAGTCTACTACATCACACTGCTACTGTAGTCTGTTACATCACACTGCTATTGTAGTCTACTACATCACACTGCTACTGTAGTCTACTACATCACACTGCTACTGTAGTCTACTACATCACACTGCTATTGTAGTCTACTACATCACACTGCTACTGTAGTCTACTACATCACACTGCTACTGTAGTCTACTACATCACACTGCTATTGTAGTCTACTACATCACACTGCTATTGTAGTCTACTACATCACACTGCTACTGTAGTCTACTACATCACACTGCCATTGTAGTCTACTACATCACACTGCTACTGTAGTCTACTACATCACACTGCTACTGTAGTCTACTACATTACACTGCTATTGTAGTCTGCTACATCACACTGCTATTGTAGTCTGTTACATCACACTGCTACTGTAGTCTACTACATCACACTGCCATTGCAGTCTACTACATCACATCGCTATTGTAGTCTGTTACATCACACTGCTACTGTAGTCTACTACATCACACTGCCATTGTAGTCTACTACATCACACTGCTATTGTAGTCTACTACATCACACTGCTACTGTAGTCTACTACATCACACTGCCATTGTAGTCTACTACATCACACTTCTATTGTAGTCTACTACATCACACTGCTATTGTAGTCTACTACATCACACTGCTACTGTAGTCTACTACATCACACTGCCATTGTAGTCTACTACATCACACTGCTATTGTAGTCTACTACATCACACTGCTACTGTAGTCTACTACATCACACTGCTACTGTAGTCTACTACATCACACTGCTACTGTAGTCTACTACATCACACTGCCATTGTAGTCTACTACATCACACTGCTACTGTAGTCTACTACATCACACTGCTACTGTAGTCTACTACATCACACTGCTATTGTAGTCTACTACATCACACTGCTACTGTAGTCTACTACATCACACCGCTACTGTAGTCTACTACATCACACTGCTATTGTAGTCTACTACATCACACTGCTATTGTAGTCTACTACATCACACTTCTATTGTAGTCTACTACATCACACTGCTACTGTAGTCTACTACATCACACTGCTATTGTAGTCTACTACATCACACTGCTACTGTAGTCTACTACATCACACTGCTATTGTAGTCTGCTACATTACGCTGCTATTGTAGTCTGTTACATCACACTGCCATTGTAGTCTACTACATCACACTGCTACTGTAGTCTACTACATCACACTGCTACTGTAGTCTACTACATCACACTGCTATTGTAGTCTACTACATCACACTGCTACTGTAGTCTGTTACATCACACTGCCATTGTAGTCTACTACATCACACTGCTACTGTAGTCTACTACATCACACTGCTACTGTAGTCTACTACATCACACTGCTATTGTAGTCTACTACATCACACTGCCATTGTAGTCTACTACATCACACTGCTACTGTAGTCTACTACATCACACTGCTACTGTAGTCTACTACATCACACTGCTATTGTAGTCTACTACATCACACTGCTACTGTAGTCTGTTACATCACACTGCTATTGTAGTCTACTACATCACACTGCTACTGTAGTCTACTACATCACACTGCTACTGTAGTCTACTACATCACACTGCTATTGTAGTCTACTACATCACACTGCTACTGTAGTCTACTACATCACACTGCTACTGTAGTCTACTACATCACACTGCTATTGTAGTCTACTACATCACACTGCTACTGTAGTCTACTACATTATGCTGCTACTGTAGTCTACTACATCACATTGCTATTATAGTCTGCTACATTATGCTGCTACTGTAGTCTACTACATCACACTGCTACTGTAGTCTACTACATCACACTGCCATTGCAGTCTACTACATCACATTGCTATTGTAGTCTGTTACATCACACTGCTACTGTAGTCTACTACATCACACTGCCATTGTAGTCTACTACATCACACTGCCATTGTAGTCTACTACATCACACTGCTACTGTAGTCTACTACATCACACTGCCATTGTAGTCTGCTACATCACACTGCTATTGTAGTCTACTACATCACACTGCTACTGTAGTCTACTACATCACACTGCTACTGTAGTCTACTACATCACACTGCCATTGTAGTCTACTACATCACACTGCTACTGTAGTCTACTACATCACACTGCTACTGTAGTCTACTACATCACACTGCTATTGTAGTCTACTACATCACACTGCCATTGTAGTCTACTACATCACACTGCCATTGTAGTCTACTACATCACACTGCCATTGTAGTCTACTACATCACACTGCCATTGTAGTCTACTACATCACACTGCTACTGTAGTCTACTACATCACACTGCTACTGTAGTCTACTACATCACACTGCCATTGTAGTCTACTACATCACACTGCCATTGTAGTCTACTACATCACACTGCCATTGTAGTCTACTACATCACACTGCCATTGTAGTCTACTACATCACACTGCTACTGTAGTCTACTACATCACACTGCTACTGTAGTCTACTCCATCACACTGCTACTGTAGTCTACTACATCACACTGCTACTGTAGTCTACTACATCACACTGCTATTGTAGTCTACTACATCACACTGCTACTGTAGTCTACTTCATCACACTGCTACTGTAGTCTACTACATCACACTGCTACTGTAGTCTACTACATCACACTGCTACTGTAGTCTACTACATCACACTGCTACTGTAGTCTACTACATCACACTGCTACTGTAGTCTACTACATCACACTGCTACTGTAGTCTACTACATCACACTGCTATTGTAGTCTACTACATCACACTGCTACTGTAGTCTACTACATCACACTGCTACTGTAGTCTACTACATCACACTGCTACTGTAGTCTACTACATCACACTGCTATTGTAGTCTACTACATCACACTGCTACTGTAGTCTACTACATTACACTGCTATTGTAGTCTACTACATCACATTGCTATTGTAGTCTGCTACATCACACTGCTATTGTAATCTACTACATCACACTGCTATTGTAGTCTGTTACATCACACTGCTATTGTAATCTACTACATCACACTGCTATTGTAGTCTACTACATCACACTGCTATTGTAATCTACTACATCACACTGCTATTGTAATCTACTACATCACACTGCTATTGTAGTCTACTACATCACACTGCTATTGTAGTCTACTACATCACACTGCTACTGTAGTCTACTACATCACACTGCTACTGTAGTCTACTACATCACACTGCTATTGTAGTCTACTACATCACACTGCTACTGTAGTCTACTACATCACACTGCTATTGTAGTCTACTACATCACACTGCTACTGTAGTCTACTACATCACACTGCTATTGTAGTGTACTACAATACACTTATATTGTAGTCTACTGCATTACACCTTTTTTGTAGTCTATTACATTACCTGATATTGTAGTCCATTACAATACTCTGCTAGTGTATATTCAGAGTAATAATCAATATAATTTTTGTAAATTTGAAAACAGCTGTGCTATCTCCCACCTTTATCCTGCCACGGCTGAGGGAGCGTTGGACGTTGGTTCTGGGAGGATGTCTTTTGTGTACAGCAACCATAGGATGTGCCTTTTCATCAACTATTGGTGTATTTATTGCCTTTTCAGTACTCAAAGGTAACTATCACATGTTCATTGCTCTGTGTATAGCAGGGCTCATCGTTAGAAGTGAAGCGCATGGTGATGTGTCTCTTATGATATCAATACTTTTATGTGGCTTTACAAATTCTGGAATCTATTCCAGGAACCAGTTTGTCAATGTGATAAGTTATACCACAGTCTTATACTGCCTTTGTGTTAAGCCATACCACTGTCTTACATTGTGTATATGTTAAATCATACCACTGTTTTAGTTTGCCTGTTTGTTAAGTTATATCTCTGTGTTAGACTGTCTAGTGTGTTGTTATACACAGTGATAACTGCCTATGTGGTAAGATGTATGACTGTATTCAGGGTATGTCAGTATGTTGATTCCCTGTGTATTAAGGCAAACCATAGTCTTCAGGTATGCTTCTATTCTAGCCTACCTATGTGTTACGTTATGCCTCTGTGTTACAGGTTTATGTGCTATAGCATGCCATCATATTAAGATATGCAAATATATTAAGATATGCCAAAGTGTTATGATTTCTCTTTTCTAATGTATGACAGACACACTGCTAAGGTATGCCATTATATTTACATTAATAGGTCAGCAGTCCGGTGTGCTGATGTCAAGGTAAAGGGTTCATCCCCTACACCAGACAGTTGGACTAAAATGTTGACCTGTCGTACTTGACTTGGGGATGTAAATTACAAGTACCTCTGAAGTTGGAGTGGATTCGCCTGATTGCAAGGGACATTGTTAATCAGGAAAAGCAAATCCAAACGCAAAATTCAGTCCAGCCTTACGAGAAGTAGTGTTCATGGACTACGCTTGAGTTCAAAGCAAATGAGCAGAAAAAAAAATTATTTACATATTTAACACAACTAAACCATATCAATTCCTAAGGCAGCTAGTCAAACCTTACTACTAATTCATTTCTTTATCTCTCAGTAACATACCTCATACAGGTTACCAAATACCTTGCTACCCAGTTATTTGTCTGTCAGTAAAATGCCTTATTCGTGTAGCCAAACCTTGCTATATTTTCATTAGTTTATTTTTCAGGTCACTTGTTTATCTTTTAGTTCACTTGTTTATATTTCAGTAATATACCTCAAACAACAACAACATCAACAACAACAAAAACTTTATTTTCTAAGGGTTAAGAATTGGGCACGCAGGCCCGTCTTACATTCTGCCCTTCTATCACTCTCTTTCATACATTATTTCATTCACCCATCATTCAAGGCTAACTGAAAACGGCAACAATATAAAAGATATGCATTATAAAGGCATGGGAAAAATGAAAAATGAATACTACACGTCTCAGTAATAGTAATGACTGGTGTGGCGGCACTTGTTATTAGCTATGATGAATATACTGGCCTACCAAAAGGGGACTGGCTGTTATACTTTTTTTTTTTTTTTTTTTCGCGTTTCCATCCTGTTTCAGGATATTGCGGTCAACACCAGCATCTTTCAGCTGTATGTTGATTCCTAGGCTAGATTACGCTCATCAGCACGCCACGACTTTCTGAGCGACCGACTCCATACTCTCATAAGTCACTTTTGCGATTCGAACCACTGCTAATTCTCGTCGCATCACGTGACGAGAGTATTCGGGGTTAGCGGAGAAAGCTGCTAATCCCTCGGCCATGGAGCCGGCGGCTGTTATACTAGGGTTTTATTATTATTATTATTATTATTATTATTATTATTATTATTATTATTATTATTATTATTATTATTATTATTATTAAGGGGAAAGGTAATCCATACTGAGATGTTCTAATAATTTGCAATTATATGTATAGGAATTGATGATGTCTTTGATGTCTTGTGGAAGATTGTTCCACAGCTGAGTTGCAGAGTACGTTAAGCTTGTTTTGTATAAGTCTATCCTAGGCTTCAGAATGTGTAATATATTTAATCGTTTACTGTGTCTAGCATTATATTTAAACAATGGCCAAAGGTTATTTGGGGCATTCCGATGTAGGATTTTGTGAATTAGTTTGGCCTTATTGAAAAGCAGGCGTTTGCAGAGTGGTAGTAACTGAAGGCGTTTATGCAGGCTAGGATTGTCAGTTAAATGTTTGCTATTAATTAAACTCATGGCCCGTTTCTGGAGTGAGTAAAGTCGCTTAGTGCTTGAATTGGAACAACGGTCCCAGATTGTAGAGCAGTAGTCAAAATGTGTCTGTATGTGAGAAGTATAGAATATTTTCCTTGTGTCCTCATCAAGGAAATTTTTAATTTTGGAGAGTTCAGATAATCATAGCTTGCCATAAATTCAGATTCTGGTCTGTCAGTAAAATGCCTCATTCATATATCTATTCATTTGTTTATCTGTCATTAAAATGCCTCATTCTTGTATCTATTCATGTGTTTGTTTGTCAGTAAAATATCTCATGGAAGTAACTTTACCATGTAGTATCTTCTGCTTGTTGAGTACCAGTAAACTATTTCCATGAATCCATGAAGTTATTTAATTCCTTATTCATGTTACCTTTGACTAGGGTCAGCTTCTGGCTGTGTGTTTGTCCCCTGCTGTTGCCTCATCCGGATTTACTTTAAGAACCGGCAGTCTACAGCTAGTGTTATTGCTTACTGCGGGGGAAGTGTGGCAGCCATAGTTGCTCCATTTGTAGTGAGGGCAGTCAGGACAGAGTACGGCATCTCTGGTGCTTACCTCATCTTAGCTGCTGTTGAGCTGAATGTCTGCGTGGCTGGGATGCTGATGCGACCAGTTACCTTTTACCAGTGAGTCTTCAAGATACATGCATTGAGTTTGTTTATTGATAATGTATTTGCAGACAGTAAAAGACCATTTTAGTGAAAATATGAGAAATGTAGAGGGTTTGAGTGGAATAACCATCAAAAGATGTACCATCTACAATATAAGATATGAAAATGATAATGTGAGTGGCACCTTACAGTCTTGACAGACCAAAGTATGTGAGTTTGAATGTGGCCAAAATTCTATCACAATGCCTGGGCAGAGCTTCAGAGAAACACGTGGTGCCCAAATGACATGTTCCCTCTCTCGGCCTTGCTTTGTGTACGCCAGAGGAATGGGTAACCAATACATCTGGAACAAGATAGGCTGCAGACGCTGGTGGCCCTGCATCAAACCTCCGAGACCTCGCCTCCACGAGCAGGTGGCGAGTGGTGGCCAAACTCTGGAACCCAAGGGACCGGACTTAGAGGCATTCAGCCAAGTCCCACAGGTGAGGGCCTCGTACGTGCCTGGACCATAGGACACGTACATCTGTCAATCACAAGTGTCCAGACCTGCTGTCAGAAGTCGGGATGCCCCACCGGCTAGATGAAAGTATTAGTTACTGGCGAGCAACCCCAAATAGTCAGAAACTGACTAGGGACAAATTCTATATGGCTGAACTACAGATTAAGCCCATGAATATCCAACGTACAGCTCCAAGTGGCTCGTTACAAAATTGAAATGAACTGTGATGAATATTCGCCAAGGAATGAGAAAGAGAAGGTTAGCTAGGATAGATTTTTAAGTCTGAATTAAAGTGTACTGACAACTATCCCAGTACAGGTTTTTCTCCCTGACTGCTCCCTTTCTTGGTGTCTAAGTGAACCCCCACCAATGTACACACACAACACGTATGCACAATTGGAATTACAAATATAACGATAGAACTATGAGTTATAATACTACAACATTTATTTACTAATCATATCTGATTTCCAGATGATGATGATGAAATCATATAACATGATAGTGATGACAAACATTACATAACTTGCTACTTGAACTATCTGGATCTGTGGTCCAGATCCCCACTCTCCTGTAGACACAAAAAACAGCTTGCCGGTATGAGATCTATAACATAGGTGCTCCTTGTGAGAGCTTTAAAGAAAGTCAAGAATGTGTTATATCTAGTTCTACATCAGTGCAATACTAAGTAAAACATATCCTAGCACACACATATACAATGACCAGTCTGGCCAAGTTTATCTTCCAGCTCTACTGTGTTCACCATCCTCCTCCCTCCATATCTCTCTCCTACTGTCTTAGTCGGGGACGGGCTTTTCAATTGTCTCACACGCCTGTAATGATTACATTTATGCCGCCCCATGTCCATGTCGCTAATACAGAAATTCTGTGTCGTACAGCCGCTCCGTCCAAAGTTCCTGAAAGGGCTAAGCACCATATATCCTATACCAGTTGTGGGTAATGTCTGTACCATTACACCTCTGCTACAAATGTGACCAATAAGCGAGGTGCCAATGCGCGCACAGTAGCATAACACTAATTTATTCTTAGTGAGTTACCATATAACAAATCACATCAAATAAACCTCAGATATGCGAATACAAAATGGCATATAAGGCTATTCTTACCTACATTGTATAATGCAAAAAAGTAAGTAATATCCTTATCTACAACAAACTGGGAAACATAGTTTCCATATATGTTACAGACTAAATAAATGTTTGTCAAGTGCATGTCCAAATTATAACAAAAATTATGCAAATGACAATTCAACTATATCAACCTCCAATATACATACATTATATTATTTCAAGATGGACATATATTGATACTCAACATAATAATAGCATAAGGGATTATTAATGAGTAATAATATTGTATACCTACAAAATGAGATATACAACAAGTCTCATTGAAGTGACCACACAGACCAGCCATACTGCTGATCTGCCCGGTTTAGTCACCACTTAATTACTGCTGTGGTAAGAATTAAAGAAATAGTCAGTTGACTATATTCTGTACAACAAATTCACACACCAACAGGCAACAAGAATAGTGCACAAAGAAATGACAAGCCTCTACCAAGACACATAAAAGTATGCACAGACAATGATATTTCTTGAGATAACCTAGGTCAGATATAGACTGAAAATCAGTACATACATCTAAAAGACTTGACTAGTTACTAAGAAATAACTTTCCTAGTGAAATCTAGCAGACATAAGACTACAGAACATTGAGATAGTTCCTACCTGTTCAAACTTATTTTCGTATCTAACCTGAAACAAGTCTAGGGAGCCTTATTTAAGCTGAGTCCAGCAGACAGTGTCTGAGACACTATTATCTCTTTGGCACCTTTCTGTCTGGTATGACAGAAACATGCTGACCTCCTACAGGTAATTAATTCTATTCAAGTGTTGGGCCAGTTCACACCTCTTTTCCCATGCAGACTGACTTATCTCCCCCTTGCATACCTGATTAGGTTTTAATAGCCAATGTTTACTCTGTGTGGCCAGTCTGACACCTCACAGTTAATTGCCTCGGTCAGACACCCAACACCTAATTTCTTGATGCAGTCTGAATGGTTTATTATCCTTCTAACACCACCTCTCTACCTTTCCACAGATAATTACTAGCCTCCAGTCAAGTTTTGGTTCAGTTTTACAAAGTCTGGTTCACACTCTCTGAGTCAGTGTGAATGGCTGGACTTGGCATGTTTATAGCTCCAGGTTGCTTGTGTCAGGCCTGGGCAGTTTTAATTTCCACTCACAGTCGCGGTCCATTTAACACTGCATGACTGTGTGGTGTTATTATCAATTCTGGGTCTGTTTCTCCTTTCCCCAGCATTCTTTATGATAGAGAATTTCATTTCTGGTTCTGTAATGTCTCTACATGGTTCATCGAAAGTGAACCGAATTTTGTTCTGGGAAGTAAAGGCTGCATTTCATGACACCTGCGTAAAGCGTGTACTACCGTCAGACTCCCCGCCTGACTTGTGTGGATCCCTCGACCACCGGGAATAGGCCCGCCGGAGATATCGCCGGAGATATTGCTCGTCTGTTGTGAGCAAATCTCCCATCCTTCCTCTGTGCGGATCTCGCGACCAGCGAGAATAGGCCCGCCAGAGATATTGCTCGTCTGTTGCGGGCAAATCTCTACCAACTGAATAAGTCAAGAAACTATAAAATAGTGTATTGACAGCAGAAATGAACAGGATCTGCAGCATTTAGTGGATGCAATTATTGTACATAGTGGGCAAATAGGGTTAGAAGTAAACTAGAAGACAACATAAATTATCAGCACCTCCAAGAAATTGAGTCTTTGAGGTGAAATGATTAAGCTGTTTGTGTTATTGTGTGCTCAGAAAATTGTGGGTTAATTTTTGAACTCTATGATGTGGTTCTCAAGTGCAGTTATTTCAGAGACCCAGGTTATTGCAGGAGCTACAGGGTTCAGGGGATAAAGAGTGTTGGACTGCTATATAGAACCTATACATCTGACAATTGAACAATAAGTATGCAAGCTCACAAACATTAAATCATCATCATCATCATCATCATCATCATCATCATCATCATCATCATCATCTTCTACTTCTGCCGTCAAGCGTCGTGGAGATGAATAATCTGCGCTCCAGCACTCAATGGCACTGGATAGTGTCATTCCAAGTGATTGTACAATGTCGTTGATGTCATCAATCCATTTTCTTCTTGGGCGTCCTTTTGTCGCAGATGATCTTTGATGTATGGCCAGTGATGGTAGTTTGTGGTGTTGCATTCTAACGACATGGACAAACCACTTGATCTTCTGTCTTTCAATAAATGTAGCACGGGAAGTTGATTATACTGTCTGTCTAATAACAACAATTCTTACTCGGTCTCGGATTGTTAAGATAGCAGCTCTCCTCGGGCATCTCATCTCACAGGTACTCATCTCACATCAAATAACAATGGAAATATAGTTAGTTAGTTAGTTAGTCACGGTTCCAACTTCACAGCAATATATATAGTTTCTGAAGCAAATTCAAAGAAAACCATGGACTGAGAAAAAAAAACGAATGAGACAGTCTTTCAAGGAACAAATGAAAGCTCTAAGCTGGTTAGAGAAATTAGACATAGACTGTCATGATATTCTGGACACATTATGGGGAGAAATAAACTAATATATGGGTCGTTCATTTGAAACCCGTTCCAATGGCTTTATTACAAAAGCATGAAAGAAACATAAACAGGTGTGGTAGAATTTAACAAAGCATTCATGTTGAATGAATTATGCACCATGGGTTGGTTAGAAGAAGTCGCCGTAGGCATTAAGGCAAGCATCCCATTGCTTAGGTAGGCAGCAAATGCCGCCCACAAACAAGGATTGTGGTTGCTTACTGAACCAAGTGTTTACCGTGCTCATTACGTCTGCATCTGTGTGAAATCATTGCCCCTTGAGAGCTTAATTAGAAGTCCGAACAAATGAAAATCACATGGTGACAAATCAGGACTATAGGCTGGATGTTGCAGAATTTCCCACTTCTTCCAAGCTAATGCTTTATTCTTGATGGCTTTTTGCAGCTTGTCTAGTGTTTCCAAGTAGTGGGTAGAGTTGTCATTGACACCAGGATCTTTAAAGTCGGCCAACAATAGTCTTCATGGTAACAAAAAAATGCTCTCAGCATAACCTTACCAGCGGAAACCTGTAACTTGAATTTTTTGGCTTTTGGTGATCCAGCATGCTTCCATTGCATGCTCTCTCTTTTGCCGCTTGGCTCAAAGTGATGACACCATGATTCATCTCCTGCCATTATGCGGAATAGAAATGCATCACCCTCCACTCTGTAACGCAGCAAGTGGTTCAAACATCCCATGCGTTCCTCTTTTTGTTGGTCGGTCAATATCTGTGGTACCCACTGTGAACACACCTTCCGATATTGCAGTTTCTTACGAACGGCCTTTTGAATTCACCAAATTGACACATAAAATTCTTTCGCTAGCAAATATATGCTTCGACGATGGTTCATCTGTACTGCTGCATCAATTTTGGCGATGGTTTTTTTCTGTTGCAACAATATGCGCTTGACCCGGCCGTCAAAGATCTGTTGTGAACTGATGTCCTTTCCGAAACATTTGTGCCCAGTCTGTCACTGTTGTCTTCAACACACATTTGTTACCGTACGCTGCCTGCATTCTTTGATGAATGTCCACTGGTCAATATCCTTCAAAAGAAAGAATCTGAATCACCACACTTTGAGCTTTTTTTGAAGGATTTTGGATCAACACGGCCATTTTCTCAACTGTCAGAAACAGAACCTAAGCATCATGGGAGCATGTGCTCTTTTATTCATTGGTCAGTACTAATCACATGACTATGGCATGATTATGCTCAATGTACGCCATTTTCTCAACTGTCAGAAACAGAACCTAAGCATCATGGGAGCATGTGCTCTTTTATTCATTGGTCTGTACTAATCACATGACTATGGCATGATTATGCTCAATGTACGCAATTAGGCGCAGTGCAGCATCATTGGGTTTCAAATGAATGCTCCTAATACTTAGTAATAATTGGTAAATTTGAGGAGAAAAGAGCAAGGTGAAGGCAAAGAGATTCAGACCAGGTTGGCCACATTATCAGAAAAGGAACACACATCTGTCCAGAACTCAGGTGATTGTGTGAAATAGTGAACCTGACCGTCTATGCTTATTGATATGTCACATGATGATGATGATAATATAATAGTAGAAGTAGTCTTACAGTAGCGATTCGTAATTCCGCTTACCTGCGCTCAAAACACAACGGCGACCGATTTTGCAGCAGACCGTGTCGCGCTGCTTTTAACAAGCTGTTCAGAAAGCAATGGAAAACTACTGAACATATAAAACTTGCCAAGACATCAACAATGACAGTAAAATGCTGGTGTTAACTACAATGTCCTGTAAAGGATATGCAACTTTTAAAAAAAAGTCATACAGTGTTAACTTCATAGCAAATTCGCTACCCCATAATGTCTCCATTCCTGTGTCAATGAAAGCCACACAACATGTTCATGATTGACCCACGTGAACTAATGTAGGCCATGTTCGCTGTGTTGACCAGACAGTAAAAATATGAAATAACTAAACAAGGTAGTTTTATGGTAGGTACAGCTAATGGGGCATGGAGTTTTAAGTCGTCACATTTGCTAGCCCACAGCATAATGAGATAGCATGGATAGTTCACTTCAATACCACTTTTCCTTCTCAAACGATTCCTATAAATTCAGAAAATTACCCAGTACCCTTTATATGGGTTTATGTCCATCCCACAGCCATATTGGTCAGAACAAAGATTTATGCCATTGATGAAAGTTGAACCGGGATATGCTAAGCAAGTACACTAACCAGCATGTCACTGAGCAAATATACATGGGCAATATTAGGGCACAGAGAAAGATATCAAATAGACTGTATACCAACCAGTTCATCATGTTACAAAAACCAAGTGAAGAAATGAATTGTTTGCCCAGGAACAGTTGCTGATACACATGGTTACCTGGTCACAGTGGGATATCAAATGTACTAGAAGATGCTGACGGAAGTAAATCAAATCAGATGTGATGGAAGAATCTAGTAAAAGTAGCACACTTACAAAAGATGTTGAAAACAATCTAAAAAGTAATACAAATATAATGACAGAAGATCTGGAAAGTAACTCAAATACAAATGTTCTGGTATATATAACGGCTTCGGGCGGAAGAGTATAATAGGGAGGGTACAAGCCTTACTCTAGTGCGAGGAAATGCAACCTAAAGACTAAATGTCATGGCAGGGCTGACCAGGCCCTAAGTCTTGGTCGGCAACTGGTCTAGGACGGAAGCTCCAACAGTTAGAGTATCGCTTGTTGATCTATCAGCTTTTGCAGCTTGTCTTGTTCCAGGCATATTAGTGTTGCCTTTCCTCTTTAGTACACTAGGCAGGCCACGAGAGGGATCATGCTGCATGGGCAACACATGATCTCCAAGTTTATCCCAGGCTTTGTGTTATGGAGAGGTAAAACACCATTTTACAAATTATCATCTGTCAAGACAGCTGGGTGCCAGTATAGATAGAATTGTTCAGTGCAGACTTCAAGCTCTGGGAGATCAAGTCTATCCCGAATCACAGTGGTTTTCGATGGAACCGGTCTCATTGCGACAAATGCAAGAAAAAATGCAGTGAACAGAATCAACCACTGTTTATTACCTTCATCGACCTCACAGAGGCACTTGATTTTGTCAGTCATGAAGGTCTGTTCAAAGCACTAAAGAATATTAGCTGCCAACCAACTCTTCTGTCCATTGTGGAATCCTTCCACACAGGCATGACAGGTATAATCAAGTTTGATGGTGCAACTTCAGAAGAGTTTGAAATCAAGAGTGGAGTTAAGCAATGTTGTGTACTAGCTCCCAACCTCTTTGGAATATACTTTTCACTTTTACTGAAATATGCCTTTTGTGATCAGGATGGTGGTATATACATTCACTCATGCTCGGATGGCGGTCTCTACTATTCTCAGAGATTGAAAGCGAAGACCACAATTAGGAGGGTACTGATCAAAGAGTTGCTGTTTGCAGATGATGCTGCAATTATGACCCACTCGGAGGAAGAATTACATCTACCATCTGCATTCTCAAATGCTTGTTCTGAGTTTGGTTTAACAATTAGCAAAAAGAAGACAGTTTATGTCACAAGGTGCACATGGAGGAACTATCATTCTTTATTGACGAAGTCGAACTGCAGATAGTAGACCAAATTACACACTAGGATAAGAGGTAAATAGCAAATTATTCCTAGATCAGGAAATCAACATCAGGATTGGCAAGGCAGCAACAACAATGAACAGGTTAACAAAAAGAGTCTGGGAGAACAGAAAGCTTACTGCCAAATCAAAAGTTGCTCTCTATCAAGCTTGTGTCCTTAGTACTCTTCTTTATGGCAGTGAATCCTGGTCAACTTACTCACACCAAGAACTTTCACATGCGGTGTCTACGAAGAATACATGATATTAAGTGGCAATACAAAATAACAAATACTGAAAGTATTGGAAAGATCAGGTTGTGTGACAGTTTGTTTCATGCTCATGCTCAGTCTTTGTAGACTAAGATGGATAGGACACATTAGGAGGATGGATGATGGTAGAATACCAAAGGTATTTTGTTGGTGAATTACAGTTGGGTAAGAAAGATATATATATATAGCTTGGCTTCGTGGCATGGTCGAGACAGAACCACGGAGCTGATCCACGACTCTGGTGATCAAGTGAGATGGCAAAACATGACCGCCCATGCTTACCGGCATGGCACATGATGGATATATATATATGCGTGAGATATGCTGCGTGAGAACAGAATCAGGCAACTCTGACTGGTTCTCAGTGGAAACGGGAGTGAAACACGGTTGTGTCTTGTCACCGATGCTCTCTGGAATAGCTATCGACTGGGTCATGCGCAAATGCACAAACAACACAAATAGGGGTATCCATTGGGTTGACAAAATTCTAGAAGACCTGGACTTTGCCAACGACATAGTGCTTTTGAGTTCAACAAACTCAGATGCCCAAGAGAAAATAAACCATCTCCAAAATGTTTCAGGACAAATTGGTCTCCAAATTAACATCACAAAAACAAAAACTATTGATCTTACCAACAGTTCAGATGACACCAAATTAAGCAACCATGTTCTTGAAAAAGTCAACAGCTTCACATACCTAGGAAGCAAAATGACATCTACAGGGGACTCAACACTAGAAATATTATCTAGAATCGCACTGGCAACTGGTGCCTTCAATAAACTGTTAAACATCTGGAAGTCAAAGTCACTCAGCCAACATACAAAACTTAAAATCTTCAATTCTTGTGTGATTCCATTGCTAACGTATGGATGTGAGAGTTGGAAATCAACGGTAGCTTTAGATAAAAAATTAGACAATTTTGAGAACAAATGTCTTAGAAGAATTCTAAACATCCAGTGGACAGATGTCAAAACCAATGCGCAAATAAGACAAGAGACTAAGCAAGATATTTTATCAAATTTTATAAGAAAACGCCGTTGGAAATACATCGGCCATGTACTCAGAATGGACAAGACAAGACTCCCCAACCAAGCCCTCATATGGTCACCAGTAGGGAAAAGAAAACAGGGAAGACCAAGAGAGACCCTGGGTAGAACGATCATCAGAGAAGGCTCACTCAACGGCCAAGTGAACATCCAAGATCTACAACAGGTAGCAGCGAACCGCCAGACATGGAGTGCCTTGACTTCTGCCCTATGCGCCGACTTAGGCTCAAGAGGAAAGACTAACTAAGTAATATATATATATAAAATTTGCAGAGTGAAGATTCAAAATTGCAATAATTTATAGTCTTTGTATGATGTTTTGCAATCAAGCTCTTATTTTTAAATATTTTACATTTTTGCAGAAGAGCGCCTGAAGAGTCACATGAAGAAATTGAGATCACTGGAGAACATGGACTTCTGTCCACAGACATCAAAGCTGAGTTCCCATCTGCAGACAAAGTCTTTTTAGAAAAAGGAGAATTTAACATTTTTAATCATCAGTGGAATAGGCAAACGTCCGTAACATGCAGAAGTGATCAACTTCCTACAATAGAGGAAGATATGCTTCTAACAGGCCAGTTGCCCAACAGCAGAAGTCACGAGAAGGTATCTACTGGTGGAAGTATTTGCAGTGTGCCAGCAAACCCTTCATCTGAGTTTTCTAATGGCCCTGGGATACAGGCTGCAAGACAACAACCATCAAAGGACTCTTTAGTCATCAACAGTGGAGATAGTATAGCAGTCAATAACAAGGTTTCGAAGCAAGCTGAGCATGTTTCAGGTGGGCACACTGAGGTAATAAACTGTGCCAGTGTTGGTGATGCTTCTCAGAAACCTGTATTTGTCTCATGCGCCAATGCTGAGGAGTTACTTAAAAGCCAGGCATATCAGGTGCTTATAGAACAGGAAAAATGTCTGCTGAGTCGGGAATTGAGTGTTGATGAAAGGTAGGGATATTTGTTGTTTGTCATATGCTACGGTATGAGTAGCTTAGTAACCATTTATTCAATGGTATATTTTTGTTGTTTTGTAAATTGTTTTGTATGTGTGTTAAAATAACACAGATGATATGACACTTTCTAAATAAGTATCTTGACCAGAACAAAAACATGTTGAATTTCTGTTTATAAATGTTCTATATTTTCTGTTGTCTTGGCCCAGCTGGATAATGTTCCATTTCCAAACCTACACTTGCTGTTAAACATAAGGATGTTGAAGGCACTATTGGCATGCCAAGGCTAGATGTGTTGCCTTGGTTATGTTGTATCCATGGTTGCTTAGAGTTCTCTTGACGTTGTCTACTCGTCACTTTCTTGGTCTTCTTCTAGCTCTGTTTCTATGATTTTTATTTAGGGTTTTTAATTGATGCAAAATTTTTAACATTATTTATAAATGTAATGCTAAAAAATAGAAATGTGTAATGTCAATTAGTAAGACTGATGGGAAAAGAGCAAGGGGAAGACGAAGAGATGAATATCTCGATGGTTTGGTCACACAGCATGATCGAGAGAAGACCACAGACTTGATCCATGATTCTATTGATCGTACGAGATGTTAAACCATGACTTCCATGCTTGTCAGCACGGCCCTTGATTATGATGAGCAATTTAACAAAGTATGACTAATACAATGACAGTATATGCGTGAACAATTAACAATAGAATACATGACTATGACACACCATAAAGACTTGATCAATTCAAAAACTATTCATACACTTTACTTTATTCTATGGTACAGACAATAGACAATTAATTAACAATGTGAGGGAAAACCTGAGGCATTAAAAATGTCATTATCTAGATGCACAGAATTATTGCGGGAGGTAAAAACAACAAACAAAAAAATGTTCTAAAAAATTGGACTGAAGAAAACATTACTTAATGAGATCCAGGTCATACATTGTAAGTACTATGAGCATATAAAAAAATCTCCTCTTTGTTAAAGGATGTCTTTTAGGGAAAATAAGAGATGAAGCATGCGAGAAGGACATATTACATGTAGAAAGACAACATCCAGATGTGGAATGGAAGAACCCTATATGAGTGTATTGTAAACATATACAACAGAGGGTACTGGAGACTTATTGCAGCTGACCTTTAGTGTGGAGATGGCACTTGGTGATGATTGGTTGTTGAATGTTAACATTAAAGGAGGAATGTTGACACAGATAGGAAATATTTGCTCATTTTAATACCAGACTTACGGGATGTAATGAGAGGGGTGTGGACAGGCATGCTCCTGACAAAATGGCTGGCTTCCCTTTGTCAATTAAAGACAGAGAGCATCTGGTGGACTTTTCCCACAAGACATGTTGGTGTGGTGGGAAACGAACAGGTGGACAGATTGGCTGGGTCTGCATCCGTGGGTGGGGTATTGGTGCATGATAAGACAGATGTGGTCGGGGCCCTTTGGAATCTTGTGTATAGTGGAGAAGAAAAAATAGATCATCATGACTTGGAGAGAATGGTGCTGCAGGGAATGACCAGAAGATCTGGCCAACATTCAAAATTCTGAGAAAAGGCCAGATGGGCATGTAATCAAACTGATACTGGTGCCATTAGTATTGGGACTTTTTGCTAGCTGTTGCAGATGAGGACGGGGCAGGTATGGGAATGTCCTGAGTGCTGTAATGTCAGTTCTGGACTCAGCTCATTTTAATACTAGCATATGATCATCATCATCAAGTGCCCTGCCAGCTGGTGTAGGCGTTCATGGCTCTCCACAGATCTCAGGTCGTTGGTGTTCTGGATCAACTATGCTGATGATATTCCTCCATGCCACCGTCTCAATCCATCCAGCATCATTTCTCTTGGTCTGCCTCTGCCTCTCTTCCTCTTGATCTTTCTAGTTGTCACGATGTTCTCCAATGCCTCTCTTCTCATCACATGACTGAAGAAAGATGTTTGTCTCTTCCTTATTGTTGTATATAATGTTCTACTTTCATTAGTGTGTTTCAGGCAGTCATTGTTATTTACTCTGGCAGTCCAAGGAATTCGCAACATTTGTCTCAGGAACATCATCTCTGTTGCTTCTAATTTCTTCATTTACATTCCAAGATTCACTGCCATACAGCAAAACTGGTTCTACAAACTATTTCAGCACTCTCTTTCTTACATTCAGTGATTATGACTTATTGCATAAGATACTCTTCATTTTCTGAAATGGGGCCTTTGCTTGCCCTATTCTGCTCATAATCTCTGTTGTACAACTTCCATCTGATGTTATAAATGCCCGTAGGTAATTAAAATTATCCACTTGGTTAAGAATTTTCCCTTCTATTTCTATGTCGCATTTTGGTGTCACCATTTTATTTGATATCACCATTGTTACTGTTTTCTTGATATTCAAGGGGAGTCCTTTCCTTGCACTCTCTGTTACTACAATGTCCAACAGTTGTTGTAGGTCTATTGAATTATCCACCAACAATACTGTGTCATTTGCATAGCGTATATTATTTATATTATAACCTCCAACTAGTATTCCTGGCATCTCTTTGATCTTCCTTATTATTACTTCGCTATATAGGGAGAAGAGATCTGGTGACAAGACAATGGACAGCAAATGTTTTCTCAGTTTATATTTAAAGAAACACTAGTCCTGTAATTTTATGGAGCACTTAGGACTGCATGGATGATGTCAATATTATGCCTGTCACCTTTGGTCAATGTGAAATAACCACTTGGATGGAAGTTTGAACACATGTACACGAGACTAGCAGGCATTCATGCTAGCCACTGTGCTACCATCGCTCCACTAGTGACAGGACTTTATTCTGACCGACATTCTTTTTGCCCCCGACAGAAAAATCTCCACACCTTACCGAGGATTTGAACCTGGGTCTCTGAAAGGAGAGTGTGGCATTCTAGCCTCTCAACCATTATGTGTCATCTAGTCTCAGTTTGTAATATATGATAATGTTTTTCATGTTCTATATTAGGCCTAAAGCTCCATATGGTAGTGTGTTCACACTAGCTAGTGAAGCTGGCAGAGCTATTGAGGTCTTGCTGATAGAGGAAATGACATCACTGGATGACAGGAAAGGCATGAACAGATGGCGCCACGTGTACAATAGGTCATCACTAGGGTAAGTATCAGATATTCTGCCAAAAGGCACATTCATGTGTTCAGTCTTTATTTTACTGGATATTGTCTTTCTTGTCTTTCTGTATGGATGTGAATGTTGGACAGTGAATGACAAAGTGGTAAATAATTGTGTCTTTCTTGTCTTTCTGTATGGATGTGAATGTTGGACAGTGAATGACAAAGTGGTGAATAATTGGGTCTTTCTTGTCTTTCTGTATGGATGTGAATGTTGGACAGTGAATGACAAAGTGGTGAATAATTGTGTCTTTCTTGTCTTTCTGTATGGGTGTGAATGTTGGACAGTGAATGACAAAGTGGTGAATAATTGTGTCTTTCTTGTCTTTCTGTATGGGTGTGAATGTTGGACAGTGAATGACAAAGTGGTAAATAATTGTGTCTTTCTGTATGGGTGTGAATGTTGGACAGTGAATGACAAAGTGGTGAATAATTGTGTCTTTCTTGTCTTTCTGTATGGGTGTGAATGTTGAACAGTGAATGACAAAGTGGTAAATAATTGTGTCTTTCTTGTCTTTCTGTATGGATGTGAATGTTGGACAGTGAGTTATGAAGTGGTGAATAATTGTGTCTTTCTGTATGGGTGTGAATGTTGGACAGTGAATGACAAAGTGGTGAATAATTGTGTCTTTCTGTATGGGTGTGAATGTTGGACAGTGAATGACAAAGTGGTGAATAATTGTGTCTTTCTTGTCTTTCTGTATGGGTGTGAATGTTGAACAGTGAATGACAAAGTGGTAAATAATTGTGTCTTTCTTGTCCTTCTGTATGGATGTGAATGTTGGGCCTTGACTTATGAAGTGGTGAAGAAACTGGAGGCAACAGAGATTGCAGTTTTCAAGAGGCATGTTGAGAATATTGTGGACACAGAGGAAAACGAAAGCTGAGATGTTGAGAAAAGGCAGATGCACTTTATGGAGCTTGACGAACCTGAGGAATATTGTGTCTGGCTAAGAAAGTCAAAATCAGGTGCGAATAATGCGAACTAACAGACCTGTGGATAACGGAGATGAGGCAACTCCATCTTGACAACACACTTTTACATTCTTCATATCTGATTAAGAATGTCTTGACCAAAGACCAAACATAATATTCCTCAGACTTGCCAGGCTCTGTACTCTCATGGCACTTTTTCTGACAATCGGAAGTGGCTTTCAAAGGCAGAGATAAAATATCCTTATGTGGACGTGGTAATAAAGGGGAAACTACCACATTATCTTCCCAAGATTTAATGGAAATCTACAGATCAGATTCAAATAATGGATCCAAAACACTAAGGACTTAATCCAGAGATGCATGGATGCCTATGCCAGTTGAAGGACATATGATGATGGTTACTGATAGTAAAATGCATGTGCATCATATTCTGTTAATACTGTAATGTTTTATTTCAGATTATGGTCATTTCGGATGACCTTAATTGCAGCATTGCCTGGTACTGTAAACCAATATCTTGTAGCTTATTTACCAACAATCACCAATGCTCAGGGAGCCACGTTTGATCAAGCTGCTAATTTGGTAACAATTATGGGTGCCGTGGACCTGGTCAGCCGCTTGGGCATGGGCCTGATCGCTGACACCAACTTTATACCCCCATCAAGAATGTTGGCCATTGCTCAGATCATTATGGGTAAGTGCTTGTGAGTGCAGGGAAGCAGATGAGAAAAGCTTCTCTCTCTTTTTTTTCGACAGGTTACAAAATTGTTTATTTTAAACAAAGTTTAGAATGTTTGTTAAAAATCTATAAACTTGTAATACTAACTGAATATAATGACATAATAGAACAATAAAAGGGTGGAAGATTGGTTGTATTTTCTGTATTCATGGGTGAAGTTTACTTTATTGATTAAGATAGACATAGCCTGGACAAAAACTGCAAAGACATGACAATCATTTAATTTATATATTTACGATTTTATAATCTTAGCCAACTGGATGACAAATAATAAAATAAGCAGCAGCATCTTATTAAAAATAAACAAAATCTGCTGCAACCGCAATCTGCCGTCTCCCTGGCCAAGGGGGTTAATGGCATTGTTCATAATCCCATATATCCATGTGGGAAAAACAGCTGCGCAAGATCCGGCAGCGTATTGCGCCACGCTGGTAACTTACGGGGGTATGTGAGCCGGTCGTTCAGAAAGCAGTGGCAACCTACTGAATGTAAAACTTGCCTAGTACATCAACAGCAGCTGAAAAATGCTGGTGTTGATGATGACGTCCTATAGGGGATATGCAACCACAGCATTCCAGTTTACAAACAAAATTTAGTTGCGTGTCCTTCACAGGACGTAGCAGTGTAACAGTACACCGTGTCGTTCACATATGGACGCTGACGTAGATTCTTCTATCTTCGTTGCCTTGTTTCACAGCAACTAGTTTGCTTCTTCTGTTCGCTTAGTGGAGTATTCACGTTGTAAAGAGTTTAGTGTAGAAATCCCTACTCTTGCCTTCATATGTTAATTCAAACTTTCATTCCATGACGACAATTACGCCAATTTAAAAACTTCATAATTTTAATTCAGAAACCTTCTTCATAATCGCTACAGTAGTACAGTAGCACATACAATGTTTATACATTAAGATGATATTAATACATATCATACCTTCATATTCCACATCTATGGAATAAATTTAAGAATTGGAGAGTCACCATGAATGTCTCCCCAGTCAGAATCATCCTGACTTTGGTTACTACAACTATGCGACAGTTTCCCAAACTTGAAATATCTTTAACAAATCATCCGCTTCTATCAAGTATATACCTTCATGGTGCGATTCATTTACAAAACAGCTCAACCTTAAGATCCAATAGTGGTAAAATTAGCTGGACCGCTTCTATACACATCCTTGATGTTCACCTTCAACTTGCTTGCTCCCCCCTGTTGGTAATCATCATGTTGCCTTGTTATTGTTGCCGTCGTTATTGCCCATCACTACTCCTAACAATGCAACATAGTACTCTTTTGTGCATTCTCGTGCACAATGTTTACTTCTCCATCAAACTTCCCCAGTTATAAGTTTGCAACGAATATTATCTTTCTTTCATTAACTCTCCCCCATCACCTATTCTGTTACAGCAGTCCACCCCAGCATTTTGGCCGTTTGTGATTCCTAGGCAAGTTTTACGTTCAGTAATTTGCCATTGCTTTCTGAAATACCGGCACCTATACCTTTTTTGAAAAAGCCAGCTCTGCTGTGTTTTGAACCTGGGTATACGGGATTATGAATCATGTCCGTAACTCCTTCACCATGGAGACCAGTAGCATTCCAATTGCTGGACAGTATTACAGAATGACACATGTTTCTGACTGACTCACCAACATGCTACATAGAACGGAACTAGTATGTTACCCATGGAGTGGCTTGCTTCACTTGGAAAGATGAAGGTCAATAGCACTTCAAGGACTTTCTGCCTAAAACATGCAGGTGTGCAAGGGAATGTACTGGTTGATAGACTGTTGCCACTTCTTTGAGCAGCAATTTATATTATGACAAGGCTAATAATCTTGAGGCTGTCTGGGATTGAGTGCGAAGGGCAGCAAACAGACAAAACTAATAATATTGCGGTTGTCTGGGATTGAGTGGAAAGTGCAGCAAACAGACAAGTCTAATAATACTGAGGCTGTCTGGAATTGGGTGGAAAGTGCAGCAAACAGATAAAGCTAATAATATTGATGCTGTCCGGGATTGAGTGGAAAGTGCAGCAAACAGCAAAGCTAATAATATTGAGGCTCTCTGGGATTGAGTGGAAAGTGCAGCAAACAGATAAAGCTAATAATATTGATGCTGTCTGGAATTGAGTGGGAAGTGCAGCAAACAAACAAAGCTAATAATATTGAGGCTTTTTGGAATTGAGTGGAAAGTGCAGCAAACAGACAAGGGATTCACATCAGGAGAGGTTGATTCAGGTGAGGGGAGGGAGAGCAGATTTTCTGGATGACACATAATGCATAGAGAAAAATACAAATGGTCATTAAATCACGCTTAACAGGCACCATCAACATGGTTGGAACTCTTTGTTGGCTCTAAAGAAGGGGATGGAGCACTTGTGTGAATTTCCTTAGTGCATAATGCTGATAGTTGATTTCTTATTCATATTTATATTGTCGAGAACATTAATAGAGCCTTCAACAGAGATAAACAAAGACCTACACATCTGGTTCAATGACTACAGAAAGGCCTTCTATAGAGAAAGACACGTCAATATAATAAAGATGCTTACAGATCTCCAGATAGATTAAATAAATCTTAGACTTGTGAAAAGCATATATCAGAAACAGGAGGCTGCCTTAAACATTGATAATAAAGTTAGTTAGTTAGTTAGTTAGTTAGTCGCGGTTCCAACTTCACAGCAACGGGTCGTCCCCATTATGCTCCGTTCCTGTGCCAGTGAATAACACATAAAATGCTCCCCACCGCCCAATGTGAAAAGTGGAAAAGACAGGAGTCTCGACAAACAACAGCCCGCACAGATACACTGTGCATAATGCCGCCACCAGAATGTCAACACAATAGTCCCCCATGAAACATCCAGTTTATTTCTGATGGAATCGGCAGTCATTTTCCCATCTGGATGTTTCCTAGATGTTCACCCACACAGTCCACGAAAATACAGTTCATCGTCGATAGCAGTGGCAGTCAACCAGAAGCCCAGCAGCCACGCATTTCTGCATAAGGCAAAAACCGGTCAACTCTGGGATATAGCCAGCTGCCATCGCTCTGAACATGCAGTCACGTTCCAAAAAACCTCGGGCAGATTCAAAAGCACTTCACACGAAACTCACAGCTCACAGTGTTGCGCCACGCACTCACTCAGTAGCAGGGCGACGGAACCATAGCCTCCTTAGTCGCCTCTTACGACATGCGTGGTAGGCTACACCAAATAATAAAGTATATCAGCCAATGAAGAGAGATGTTGCAACACAGGTGTGTAATGACTCCATACCATCATTCCCTATCCAGTGAAACTATGATGAGAAATGTGAAAGTCATGACAAGAATTGCCATTGGATGACACAATATCACAAATATAAGACGTGTAGATGATAAAGTATTGATTGCAGACAATGAATACAATCTGCAACATTTAATGTATACTGTAATTGTACACAGTGAGAAAGTAGGGTTAGAACAAAGTTTTAATATAATAGAAATTATGGTCATCTCCAAGAACAAAGAAATACCATAATATAACATCCAAGCAAATGGGACTGCTCTTGAAGAGATAAATCAGTACAACTTTCTTGGAACTCTCATAGCATCATAGAGAAGATAACTTATAGAGATTAGAACAATAATTTCCATAGCAAAAGTAGATCTTGACAAGATGGAAAGCATACTTACCAATAAAGGCTGTCCATTACAGTGAGGAATGGAGTCTTATATTGCTATATAGAAGCTATATAGAACTGGAATTATGGACTTGCTTGCTTGTGTTCGATGGCTGTGAACTCCAGCGTGAAGTCCTGTATGTCTGATGGTGACATCCTGTTGTCCAACATCAATGTGATGTCATACCGGACCTGAGGTTTGCGTTGAGTATCAGTTGTCCCATGTCTGGCTTATTGGTGTGCAGACTGGTGGTTCCTCGCCATGCAGGCAGATACTCTCCGGTTTCGGAGGAGAATTATGGACAATAATTTGACATGTCAAGAAACATCTAATAGCAGCAGCTAATTGGTTTCTTTGGAAAATGCAAAGAATACCTTTAAATGGCAGAAAAACACATGAGGGAATCCTTTGAGAAACAGATAACAGCTGAAAATTTAATAGAGAAATCAGATGTAGACATCAATATTATTTTGGAAATGTTATGAGCAGAAATAAACGTGAAAACTTAGCGATAATTGGCAAACTTTGTAGGAACCCAGCAATAGAATTATAAAGAGATGAATATCTGATTGGCTTGGTCACATGGCATAGTCAAGTCAAGATCACAGACCTGATTCAAGACTGGCATCGTATGAGAGGGTGGACCATGGTCACCTGTGCCTCTTGGCATGGCATGTAATGTTGATGATGATGGTCACTCTGGAGAAGGCACTTGATAATGATGATCTGCCTGCTACACTTTAGAAAAATAGATACAAATTATCCAATGATTGTTATGATGTGAATTAAAAAACAAAAGGTTTTCACTTTTGCTGAGTCACTACATTCAATTTTGGAGTGACCATTTTCTTCCAAACAACAATTTCTTACAGGAGAAATCCATGGGGCACATTTTACGTTGTTTCAAGGCTACCTCAAAATATTGTTATTTGCGCATAAACATTATGTTGTATACCTCATTATTGCTTCTTTTATTTTATGTATGTTGATTAGTACCTCATAGAGACATTGAGCAATGCATATTTATTCAGTCAGAAAGAAACTAGATGAAATAAATATCAAACATGCATTAGTTTGTACTCTCTTGACACTGTCTACCTTTTGTTGATACCAGGTATGGTCTGTCAGTTTGTGTGGACTTTCACCAGCTTCCCACTGTTGATTTTGATGGTGATACTGATGGGTCTGTTTGTTGGATCCCGGGTCTCACTTCTACCTCTGGTCTGTACTGAAGTAGTGGGGAGTGAGAGGATGCCTCAGGCGTACAGCATCTCTGCCATGTCGACAGCTCTAGTAGGTGCAATGTGGAGCCCCATTTTAGGTTAGTGGTGTACTAATCTTACTATTTATAAACTATGCATCATCGTGATGTCCTAATTGTAAGTCTTTACCATTTTTTTTTTACAAATAAACATAAAGCCTATATAAACCATATTTTAAAAAATAGTAAACAAAATTAAAGGACCTTTTCTCCATGCTATAAATATGGTAATAGTCCTATATGTTTATAGATTAGTCAGCCACCTTTAACTCCATGATAATTTATTGATACCAATGTTAGACTGAGATGACATGGGGGTCCAGGTTAATTTATAAAACGTTTCTGTCTGGCTGGACATTCAGACATGTGACCACCAGGTTAATTTAAGAAACATTTCTGTCTAGCTGGACATTCAGACATGTGACCACCAGGTTAATTTAAGAAACATTTCTGTCTAGCTGGACATTCAGACATGTGACTACCAGGTTAATTTAAGAAACGTTTCTGTCTAGCTGGACATTCAGACATGTGACTACCAGGTTAATTTAAGAAACGTTTCTGTCTAGCTGGACATTCAGACATGTGACCACCAGGTTAATTTAAGAAACATTTCTGTCTAGCTGGACATTCAGACATGTGACTACCAGGTTAATTTAAGAAACGTTTCTGTCTAGCTGGACATTCAGACATGTGACTACCAGGTTAATTTAAGAAATGTTTCTGTCTAGCTGGACATTCAGACATGTGACCACCAGGCCAGCATGCTTTACACCTCAAAGTGAGGAAAAGGGTATTTTACATTTAAAAAAATATGACCTGCATCACTACATAATCTGAAAGATGGACTCTAAAAAGATAAAAATACTTGGGAGGATTATAGATGTGGCATCATCGCCGGATAGAAAGAGTGAGCTGAAAAGAATTCAAGTAAGAATGAACAAACCCCTAAACCTCCCTAAAATGGGGGGAAATAGACAACTATTGAAAAATATTTTAAAAAGTTTATTGACTTGGTTTCATGACAGAATGAGACACTGGGGTTTAGTAGTCAAAATAATGGTAGATAAAATGTTGGAGAAAAAAGAACATTCTAGAAGAAACTACATCACAATACAAGCATGGAAGATAATTTGAGTTCCAACTTATACTAAGTAAAGAGATATTGCTGAAATTTGTGTACACATGGAGTGACTTGGTCATACGAATTCAATACCAGATTTTAGATTAATTAAAAAACATACATGGGAATATATGGCAATGAAATAACAAATAGGGAATATTAACAAAAATCAGAGCCAATAATAATACAGTGTTTGCTAATTTGACAAAAAAACAATGGCTTGGCATGAATTGGTTGAGGGCTTAAGCTTTAAAAGGAAATAAAAGACAGGAGAAGAGAGAAGAATACAAATAAAGATGATGGTAAATCAGTGATTAAACATGGGATAGAGGAATGGGAATGAATATGGGATCAAAGTTTGAAAGGACCACATGCTTATACGTTATTCTCCAAGAAGAACTTGTCAGATAATAGATGAACTTACAAGTCCAGGTTGCAGTGGGAGCTGTGGCCCAGAGGTTATGTCCACCTCAGGCTTGGAACATACCCAGTTCAATCCCAGTACAGGGCTGGGAAATATTCCAAGACCCTTTGATGTATAATATCATACACATCCCCCCTCCCCCTTTCCTGATCTTCTGAGATAAGGATGAAAAACAGATGGTTCCCATGTGTAAGTTAAACATTCTCCGATAGTTGCAAATCACAATGAGTAGGCTATAAGGCCACCATCCTGGAAACACTGTTAGGAAAGAAAACCTACCCATAGTTAGATGTTTCCTTTTGGATGGAATTATCTAGAGGAAGCAAACCTTACATACATGCATACCGATGTTAGACACACCGACCTTTAAGGCGGATGATATTCAGGTGTGGTGCGCTCACCTTCTATAGAGGAGCAAAGAACAAGAGGAAGAAGAGGAAGAAAATTGCTGAGGCTACAACTTGGATGTACTTCTTTCATTGTACAGAAACTTGTGGCTTATGCCAGAAGCACAGATATACAACAGACTAGTGACTGAAATGCAGGAAATATGAACTGCAAAGAAAAGTACTTACGCAAAATATAATCCAATTCAATTTATCTGAGACAGTGGAAAATGTGTGATGGACTGATGGCTTTGGATATTTTTGTGGGACAGAGTAAGCAATACAGAACTAGAAACAAATAACATTATAGGATACTTTTCAAGGAATTAAACATTACATTTAAAAAGAAATTAATAAAACGTTACAGTTATACTCATTTCAGTGAAGATGTTTAGTATAATGGAACCATTCTACAACACAACTGTATAAAAATAAAGGTCCCATGTTCACACCTAAGTGTGTTAGGTATATGTAATTTTTTTTTTTTGGGTGGGGGGGTATTTTTGTAGATCAAATTGCAGTCAGCGGGTTGTGTGCTAGGTATTATATATATATATATATATATACATACATGATAAAGTAATGATCACACATTTGTACATATTTTCATGCAGGCATAATTGCAGAGTCAACAAAGTCATTTGTTGTTGTCATGCATTTTATTGGCACTGGATACTTCCTGAGTGGCTTGCTCATGTTCACACTACCTATATTTACTCGACGGGACAAGAAACGTGAGCCTTCAGTTGAAACTGATGACAGTAAGCATCCTGATGAATGCAGCGTCGTGAAATAATTGTCCCATTTACCTTCAGGTACATAAAACAACTGGTTTTCTTATGCTAAATAATATATTTTGATTTCTACTCGATCTTGTTTTAATGATTGCAATGTTAATGTGAACAAGTGTATCTTAGAAAGACAATAAAGACACAAATGGTAGTAACATTTATTGCCTGGCATATTTCATGGCATCTGGCCAATGCAAACTGCAGAATTCACACAGCATAAACTAAAGCAAAGAGCTAAATCCTTCATACTGAAATACACAATATAATCTCACGATAATTTAAATTGTCTAACATGGTAAATTTAAACTGACTATCATGTCCTTTTGTTTACACAAATTTGGCTTGATCATATGAATAGTAATGGCCTTAGTAAACATTAACATTCGTCCATTTTGTGTGTTTGTGTTGTTGCTTTGAATACCAACAAAAATTATTTTTTGTGTTGGATATTGGTTTTCAAGAAACGTCCTCATGACACACAGGTCAATTCACTAAGTGCTCCAATGTGTTACCTTAGATTAAACAAACTTTGTCTCAGTATAGGTCACAAAATCCCTAGCCCTGAAAAGAAAAAATCCTATTTGTTTGTCCACAATAATTATGAATTGTATGATTACTTGTTGTGATAAGTTTGTGTTGTAATTTTAACAATACTGGTAGAGTAAGTGATATGTGGGCTGTTCTGTATGATTTCCCTTATGCCTTCTTGTATGATTTCCAGGAAGGTATCAATAGAATCTCCTGTAAATCGATGTTACATGTTCACAAACAGTATACAAGAACACATATTCTTTCTTTCTCTCATTTTAGAAATGACGGCTTGGTAGAACAGATGGAAGTATGACATCACTATTAGATATAACTATAGTGAATATTTTCCTCATTGTTTTCACATTTTAGAACACATCTTGTATACTAAATTAAATGCATTCTTAGTTACTCCTAAACATTCTCCAATAATGCAAATTATTACATGTTATTACATGACTCACTACTGTATGCTACTTTAACTCTCTCTGGACATTTATTGATTACTTCATACAGCATATACTTGTCTCAACTATTTCTGGACATTTATTGAATACTTCATAAAGCATATACTTGTCTCAACTGTTCCTGGATCTTTGATCTTTGATTTATCGCTCCACACAGCGTATACTTTTCATACTCTTTCTGGAGATTTATTGATTATCACAGACAAAATACACTTGTTTCAGTAAAAACAATAGCAAACTACTGAATGTAAAACTGTCAAAAACTATCATTTACTGCCAATATAGTACCTTGCGGTGTATGGCACGGGATCTTTGAGCCTGAGGAATTAAGGCCGCCTAGCTAGTGCAGTCGCCGCAAACTGTGCAGGTTAGGATTTTCTTTTTGCCCTCAACAGAAAAAAATCCCACACCTTACCGAGGATTTGAACCCGAGTCTCCGAAAGGAGAATCCGATGTTCTAGCCACTCGGCCAGCCACTCTTCCACTAAATGTAAAATTACCTAGAAAATCATTTGTAAAAAAGACTGGGGTTTATTGCGACATCCTGTAAATGAACTACTATGCATCAACACTCCATACATGTCCTTGTTTAAACTCTGTCTGGATGTTTAATGATCACGCTATAAACTCGTGTCGACGCTTTGTCTCAAGTATTTCTTACTTTAATATTTTACAGTCCCAGAAGTTTTTATGGGGGAGAATTGTGCAACGAAAAATCACAAGTGAATTGCTTTCAAAAAGAATAATTACACAGCGGTAGTGGCCACTGGAAAAGTCATTTCTTTAGTAAATCCTGATCAAATGTAAAATGTGAGAGTCACATTAACTAGTCATAATAACTGTCCTGGATAGCAAGGTTTAAACTAATAGATAGGATGGAGTTTGTTAATGTACTAACTGAATGAGACAGAAACAGTTATGAAAAGTATAATGTAGATAATATAGTGCATGGCTTAAACATGGAAGTGTTGGCAGTGACAATAATATCTTTTCATGGCATGATTCACAAAACTACTTGATCATAGTTAGGGATTAATTGAGCATGATCCAGAAAGTTGAAGCAGGTTTTGCATACAGGCATTGGTTTGAATCCCAGGAGAGGTCTACAATTCATAAAGTTGCATTTATCTTCATACCAGGACATACAGGCGTTGTTGGCAATCAAAGAGCTGACAGGGTGACCAACACTACCATTATATCGAAGTCAACCAATGGATAAAGCTGAAAGGAATGCCCTTAGATGGGTTGGCCCAAACAAGAATGTCAAATGAATGAAGTGTTCAGAATGAAAATCGATGTAGCCGTGAAGAATCAGCATACCAAGGGTACTTAGAGGCACGTCAATCAACTGTGGACAGGCACGGTTAGTTGCTGTTTGCTGATGTATTTATTGTGGAGATTAGATAACCCATGGACAGGCAGCTGACTTTAGTCTTCTTTGTTTCTCTGCCAGACAATCAGCTTCATTATGTCCAGGTATTTTGCAGTGTGACAGGATCCAATGTATTACAACCTGTTTGCATTTCTGATATAGTCTATGGAGTGCTGTTTTTAGGTCTGTTAGTTCTGTACTCTTTCTGCTCTTCTGTATTGAAACAACTGGGTTTACATTTTTAAACTAAGTTGTGCGCTTATCTGTTGTTTTCTCTGTTGACAACATATCTGCTGCAGTGTTTGTTAAAACGCATTGTTACATATATGATGAGCTACTTGATGTTAACAGAGTTAATGATGAACAGTCTGTGATTATAAATCAAGCTTTACAACCCAACTGTGTGCAGGGATAATTTGATAACTCGGGAGAGAAAATCTCTTCTGTAAAGTATATGTATGTGGTATACTAGTTTTTGATGTACATAATTGTTTGCTGTTTACCAGAAGAAGATTATACTATCATCTATCTGTCACAGAGTGAGTTCAAAGGTGACATTCTAGATCAATCAGAGCTGGGGTAAGCATGTGGGGATTGTAGACTCTTCATGTTTCATAAGCATAAATTAGAGATGGCAAAACAGCAGTCTTATATATTAAATTAGAGATGACAAAACAGCAGTCTCATGTGTTAAATTTGATTTTGAGCTTGATCCCTCTCTGGAGGTCTGAGAATCTTGGATTACCAATGGTTATGCTTTAAAAATAAAACAGTTATGGTGTTTTATGGTGTTCATTTTATCATATTATTCTTACATGGAGAAATTTGTGATGATCCATTTTCATTTTATAACTTCATGTAGATTTCATTTTTGAAGAATTATTTCAGGTTTTATATACATTTATTCTATTTCCGGTGAACTGATTTTAACTGCAGAAGCAAAATATTGTTTTATACAAGTTAGGCAGGACGAGACTAAAAATGGCATAATGTGATTCTGGGTAAAGATGCTGATTGACAGTGTAAATGAGATGTCAGCCAAACTGAGGAGGCAAATGTACTCTAGAAATGTCAGTAGTACTGAAGATAGATTTAGTAGATCTACTAGTAGTACTGAGAAGGGAGATGTAGTAGATATGTTAGGGTAACTGAGGAGAGAGATGTAGTAGATATGTCAGGCTAACTGAGGAGAGAGATGTAGTAGATATGTCAGGGTAACTGAGGAGAGAGATGTAGTAGATATGTCAGGGTAACTGAGGAGAGAGATGTAGTAGATATGTCAGGGTAACTGAGGAGAGAGATGTAGTAGATATGTCAGGGTAACTGAGGAGAGAGATGTAGTAGATATGTCAGGCTAACTGGGGAGAGAGATGTAGTAGATATGTCAGGGTAAGTGAGGAGAGAGATGTAGTAGATATGTCAGGCTAACTGAGGAGAGAGATGTAGTAGATATGTCAGGGTAAGTGAGGAGAGAGATGTAGTAGATATGTCAGGGTAACTGAGGAGAGAGATGTAGTAGATATGTCAGGCTAACTGGGGAGAGAGATGTAGTAGATATGTCAGGGTAACTGAGGAGAGAGATGTAGTAGATATGTCAGGGTAAGTGAGGAGAGAGATGTAGTAGATATGTCAGGGTAAGTGAGGAGAGAGATGTAGTAGATATGTCAGGCTAACTGAGGAGAGAGATGTAGTAGATATGTCAGGGTAAGTGAGGAGAGAGATGTAGTAGATATGTCAGGCTAACTGAGGAGAGAGATGTAGTAGATATGTCAGGGTAAGTGAGGAAAGAGATGTAGTAGATATGTCAGGGTAACTGAGGAGAGAGATGTAGTAGATATGTCAGGGTAACTGAGGAGAGAGATGTAGTAGATATGTCAGGGTAACTGGGGAGAGAGATGTAGTAGATATGTCAGGGTAACTGAGGAGAGAGATGTAGTAGATATGTCAGGGTAAGTGAGGAGAGAGATGTAGTAGATATGTCAGGGTAACTGAGGAGAGAGATGTAGTAGATATGTCAGGCTAACTGAAGAGAGAGATGTAGTAGATATGTCAGGGTAAGTGAGGAAAGAGCTGTAGTAGATATGTCAGGGTAACTGAGGAGAGAGATGTAGTAGATATGTCAGGCTAACTGAGGAGAGAGATGTAGTAGATATGTCAGGGTAAGTGAGGAAAGAGATGTAGTAGATATGTCAGGCTAACTGAGGAGAGAGATGTAGTAGATATGTCAGGGTAACTGAGGAGAGAGATGTAGTAGATATGTCAGGGTAAGTGAGGAGAGAGATGTAGTAGATATGTCAGGGTAACTGAGGAGAGAGATGTAGTAGATATGTCAGGGTAACTGAGCAGGGAGATGTAGTAGACCTACCACTAGTACTGACTAGGGAGATGTAATAGACCTGTAATGAGAATTGAAAAGGCTGCAGGAGTAGACCAGTCAATAAAATTAAGGAGTTAACATATAACCGGCATATTAAAGCTTCGAAGACTTGTGAGATAAAACAAAATGCTTTTTAAAGGGAGACAATGTAATTTAACATATTGACCAGGTGAATGTAAAGTGCTGTAATTTTATAGCTGTATGTTAATATCTTCCCTGGCGAAGGGGTTAACGACTTTCTCCGTAATCTCGTATATCCATGTGAGGAACACAGCTGCACAAGATTCGGTAGCGGATTGCGTCACGTTGGTTACTTACAGGGTATGTGAGCCGGTCGCTCAGAAAGCAATGGCAAACTACTGATCGTAATTTGCCAAGAACCACAACAGCAGCTGAAAAATGCTGGTGTTAACTGCAACATCCTGTAGGGGATGTGCAACTTTAAAATAAAATATTATCTGAGGAATATGGTAATGTAGTGGCTGTAAGTCCAGTGATAATGTATTTGAATCCTTTTATAGACGGGTATTTTAAAAAAATGAACCTATGCTCTCAGATCAACCCAGTCTAAAATGGGTATCAGGGAAATGTTGTGGGAAGTAAAGTCTGCCAGCAAGATATTGACCACATTACACATCAAGTGCTGATTGGTCTATACAAGAATGGGAATAGCAATATATATCAAATATGGCTGCCTCATGGCATGGTAAAGGATGTTTACTTTTTACTTACAATAGTGTGTGTTGGTCAGAGTGGTTTAGAGCTAAGATATCCAACACTAACTGGTGAAGACCTGCCTTGATTCACACTGTGGACTAGAGATTTGGTTCACACTGTGGACTAGAGATTTGATTCACATTGTTGACTATAAATATGGTTCACACTGTGGACTAGAGATTTGGTTCACATTGTGGACTAGAGATTTTGTTCACACGGTGCGCTAAAGAGTAAGTTTATACCGTGGACTAGAGATGTGGTTCACTCTGTGGACTAAAGATGCAATATTTGGTTCACACTGTGGACTAGTGATTTAATATTTGGTTAACACTATGGACTAAAGATGTGGTTTACACTGTGGAATAGAGATTTGGTTCACACTGTGGGCTAGCGATTTGGTTCACATTGTGGACTAGTGATTTGGTTTACACTATGGACTAGATATTCGATAGTTGGTTCACATGATGGACTAGAGATTTGGTTCACACTGTTGAACAGAGATTTGATTGTAGATGACGTGCCTGCTAGTACAATCAGTAGCATACTGCGCTGGTATTGAAATGAGAATGATCGGACATGGGTTCATGGCCTGGGCTCGTCACTTGTTAAAGTGAGGGAAATATTGGCCTCCTATTCCTCTTTGCTCTCAGGGGCCTACAAAATGTGATAGCTCTATCATGTCACTGACCCATAGCAGAAAACTGCTTTTGGGCAAATTATTAAATGGAATGTATGTGTACAACAGAAGGAATGGAATAATAAAATTAATGCTCTCATGGGAAAGATACAAGGCATGTGAGTCATAGGAAGATGAAGAATTACATATGTGAATATGTAAAACAAAAGTGTTATGCAACAAATAATAATACAGTGCCAACCTGATAAGGTGAACTCACCTTTGACCCAATAAATAGTTTCTTATCAGAAATTCCTCTTATAAGAGTTCAAGCATATAGTAATGCATTTGCAACATACAATACAATATTGTTCTTCACAAAATAAATTCACCACATCTGAGATTGCCGTAAGTGGTTTGCACTGTACAAAGATTATCAATGGGGATTCTCTGTGGCGAAGTGGTCTAGCCATCTTCCTTGTGTCCTAAAGGTCGTGGGTTTGATTCCGGGCCACTTCTTTTGGTTCATGAGTGCATTTTTCTTGGAGACTCCTGAGGGTTGTCGCTGGAGCTACAGAGTTCATGCTTTGTGAGACGCTTTCGGCGGGTCGCCCTGCGGAAAGAGACCGAGCCATATGGGATAAAACTCGGTGCAATGAAGTTGATCCTCTTGACTTTTAAGATTATTTTAAAAAGATTATCAACTTCATTAAATTATCAGATGTCAGCGAGAAGTGAAGAGTCAGGATAACCATTGTCTGCTTCAGGGCAGACATCTGAAGTGAAGAGTCAGGATAGCCATTGTCTGCTTTAGGGCAGACATCTGAAGTGAAGAGTCAGAATAGCCATTGTCTGCTTTAGGGCAGACATCTGAAGTGAAGAGTCAGAATAGCCATTGTCTGCTTTAGGGCAGACATCTGAAGTGAAGAGTCAGGATAGCCATTGTCTGCTTTAGGGCAGACATCTGAAGTGAAGAGTCAGGATAGCCATTGTCTGCTTTAGGGCAGACATCTGAAGTGAAGAGTCAGAATAGCCATTGTCTGCTTTAGGGCAGACATCTGAAGTGAAGAGTCAGGATAGCCATTGTCTGCTTTAGGGCAGACATCTGAAGTGAAGAGTCAGGATAGCCATTGTCTGCTTTAGGGCAGACACTTGAAGTGAAGAGTCAGGATAGCCATTGTCTGCTTTAGGGCAGACACCTGAAGTGAAGAGTCAGGATAGCCATTGTCTGCTTTAGGGCAGACATCTGAAGTGAAGAGTCAGAATAGCCATTGTCTGCTTTAGGGCAGACATCTGAAGTGAAGAGTCAGGATAGCCATTGTCTGCTTTAGGGCAGACATCTGAAGTGAAGAGTCAGGATAGCCACTGTCTGCTTTAGGGCAGACATCTGAAGTGAAGAGTCAGGATAACCATTGTCTGCTTTAGGACGGACGCCTGAAAAAGATCAAACATAAAGTCTATTTTCGAGAATTAACATGAGCAAAGACAGATATATTTTACTGTTAGACTGGTGTTCTTGTACAAAGTATGCTTTTATTGCCTTCAGCCAATTGCCAGGCTGATTTTACAGGTTTACTTTTAAATGTTTGTGAAGCCATTATGCTGACATTACTGATAAATCATATATTTACACAATGTTTATTTACCAATGTATGTCTTATATTAAAGATCATTACATTAGCACAAATTATTTGAACACATTTGGTCACATTATATGTGTCATTTCTATGAAGTTGATCCTCTCGACTTTTACGACTTTTTTATACATTGTTGCATTCCTTGACAACAGGCATTTATAGTATATTGTAAATGTTCAATGTGTTAGTTTTTATATGGAATATAAAATCTTTCATTTACATTCTACTGCTTTCAATGTCAATATATGTGTGTGCTGATTGTTCCTATGGAACAGAATTTGTGTATATAACTACATCATTCTCTTTTGCAATTCTTGTCGCAAGTACGAAGGTAAGTTAATACGTAAGCCACAAATGGCTGTAGAAAAATAACTAAATATGATAATAACTTGAAACCAGTTTATTTTTATGCATACATTATCCCATCGTTTTATCAGCCCTCCCAAACCCGCTGCATGGAACTGCATGCTCTGTTCTCAATTACCTGCCATCCCACAGAACTGTGTGACTTAACTTATTGACCGCCCTCGTAACTGTTTCTACCCAGCTATGCACCGCTTTACGGGACAAACATTTGTCAGCATAAACACTGAAAACCGACCTTGGCGGGAGACATATTGCGAATGGTGCCGAAGTTGAATGTGAAGTGAAAACGTGGTTTAGAAAACAGAGCATGCAGTTCTATGGAGTCAGTTTGGGAGGACCGATAAAACGATGGGATAAGTGCATCATTGTTGGTGGAAATTATGTTGAAAACTAAAGGGACAATGTAAGTATAAAAAAAAAAAAACTGGTTTCAAGTGGTTATCATATTTAGTTATTTGTCTATAGCCATTTGTGGCTTCCTTATTGACTTCCCCTCACATCAAATTTGGTTCCTACATGGAAAGCATGAGGCAGTCTAGTTATGCATTACTGTGGCATTATGTAAACAGTGAATAATTTATAAAAATGTGAAACAAATTTAAGTAACCCCCAACTTAGTTGTTATCCATCTGGATGACTTGGCCATGTGGCATGGTCGAGACAAGAACACAGAGCTGATCCACAACTCTGGTGATCATGTGAGATAGTGAAACATGACTGCTCATGCCAATCACTCACGCCAATTGGCATGGCACATGATTAATGAATGAAACTAGTTGTTGGCGAGCATGCTAGCAAAGTCGATAGGGAAATTTTCTGGAAATGTCATGAGAGCAGGTTTGACACGGGGGATTGTTGCTGGTCAAAGTGAAGACAAGATTGGCTACAGAAATCTTAACAAGGTGTCTAATACAAATGTTCTTTCTTTGAGCTCTACTTGTATTTTTCTGAAACTCATACGTGCCACTATGAAGAAAGTAGGTGTGGATATCACTTACATCATTATAAGATGCCATGTGATCTAGAAATACTTAGTCATGAGGATTTCTTTCCACATTTATTAACCAAGATAGCGATATTTATGGCTTATATTAAGCTGCATGTTTTTTATTTTTTTTGGGGTTATGCATTTGATCATGTATACAGTTTTCTCTGAACTAGTATATTCACTGTCATACATTTTGTATTGTAATAAAATGTTACTATATCTAATTGCATCGCCTTGTATTTATGTTTCCTTACATTCATCAGTATCATGTGTCATGTCTAGCAGTGCAGCTGATTATGTTTCACCACAAACAGTGGCCCAGAGGTCGTAGACTTGAATTCACATTGGCCAAGTTATACATTCAAGGCCAAGTTATACATTCAAGGCCAAGTTATACATTCAAGGCCAAGTTATACATTCAAGGCCAAGTTATACATTCAAGGCCAAGTTTTACAGTTTGACCTGTGTTCCCAGGTTGACCCAACCTGAAATGGGAACCAAGAAATTACTTGAGAAATGGCTTGATAAATGACTTAAGAAATTACTTGAGAAATGGCTTGAGAAAAGACTTGAGAAATAAGTTGAGAAATAACATGAAGGCAGCTGGCAATTGACCACGTCATCATTGGAGTGCTCATTGGTCTATACAAACATGGCACCAGTTAGTTAGTTTCATATCCTTTACATGACGTTACAGTCAACCCCCAGCATTTTTTGCTGTTGTGATCTCTTGGCAAGTTATGTTCAGTAGTTTGCCATTGCTTTCTGAATGACCAAAACCCATACCATTTCATTAAAAAAAAAAACGCAAGACAGCCTGCTAACAAATCGCCCACAGCTGTGTTTCGAACGTTATATGTGATTATGAACTGCGTCCGTAACACCATCATCACTATAGCACTAGTACGATACATGTTAATCTAGGATCACTTACTACTTTTGTTTTACTTATGAAGCGAAAGGATAAAATTACTGTGATGTGAGGTAGATAGCACAATAATAATTACGTTCGAACCAAAGGGGAAAGGTTAGGGGAGAAAGAAAGAAAAAGTAGGTGAGGAACTGGAGAGATGAAACCTCTCACCTCCCCATGTCAAGAAACAGATACTAAAGATAACTGCAGTCTAGAATCAAACACTAACATTGAGGCGTCATTTCTAACAAATGACCAAACCTGCCCTCTATCTAGACCAAGTCTGTCAGGTACACCAACTAAATGGAGTAACTACTTGTCGCACTACACAAAAAAGGAAGTCAACAACAGTCTACATCTAAGCTAAATTAATACCTTAACAAAAGAGATGTGCCTCTTGGACTATATTGTTACACCACAGAGTTGGCAATGCACATGTGTATTCTCAACTACCAAGTACTTCATATTTCATGTAATACATACAGCTACATTTCAGAATCTTTCTTTAAACACTTGTAAATCTGTTGGGTTGATTTACCTCATCCTTTTCTACTTCTAAAGACTTAAACTTATGCGAATGTCCATGTGAACAGGGACAAATTATTTACTCCTGAAATGCCCATGGCCCACTAACTTAATAAGGCTGTTGCACATCAACACCTCCAATATAAATATAACACACCATACAGGCTGCCAGGTCTGATAATATTATAAAACAATATCAAAAATTAGTACATTATTATGTGTGGCTGGACAGCAGATGTCCATTTATCATCTCTCTTCTCCATGCCTCCTGTGGGAGCAGCAGAAGTAGTAATAGTAAAAGAGTAGTAGTAGTGCACACAGTTGTCGTAGTAGTACTAATAGTAGTAATATAGGTAGTAGTATCAGTAGTAGTAATAGTAGTAGTTGTAGTGATGGGAGCAGTAGTAGTAGCAGTAGTAGTTGTAGTACTAGTGGTAGAGGGAACATTAGTAGTAGTGCGAACAGTTGTAGTAGTACTACTAGTAGTAGTAGTGGGAGTAGTTCAGTAGTAGTAATAGTAGTGGTTGTAGTGGTGGGGGTAGTAGTAGTTGTTGTAGTAGTAGTAGTAGTAGTAGTAGTAGTAGTAGCAGCAGCAGTAATGGTAGTAGGAGAAGTAGTAGTAATTAGTAGTTACTGAGAGGAGCAGCAGCAGCAGCAGCAGGAGGAGTAGACATGGGAGCAATAGTAATAGCAACAGCAGCAGTAGTTGTTGTTGTTGTTGTATTAGTGGTTGTAGTTTTAGTAGTTGTGGGAGCAGTAGAAGTAGCAGTAGTATTAGAAGTATTAGAAGTAGTAGTAGTAATAGTATTAGTAGTTGTAGTAGTATTAGTAGTAGTTATTGTAGTAATAGATTTAGTAGTAGCATTTGTGGTAATAGTAGTAGCAGGAGTAATAGTAGT